>MDKH01221458.1:0-84058 GCA_005239495.1 Nicotiana undulata
GCTAACTCGATCAAATACAGTATCGAGTGCCAGTCGTGCCTCCCCTAGTTTGGGGGCGTGATAGAAGAATAAGTTCTACCAACGGGAATGAAGTGAGCGGACTTGGTCAGCCAATCCACAATAACCCATATAGCATCAAACCTCCTTGAAGTCCGTGGGAGCCCAACTACAAAGTCCATGGTAATCCTCTCCCACTTCCACTCCGGAATATCTAACCTCTGAAGTAATCCACCTGGCCTCTACTGCTCATACTTGACCTGCTGACAGTTGAGACACCGAGCCACAAACTCAACGATATCCCTCTTCATCCGTCTCCACCAATAATGCTGTCTTAGATCCTGATACATCTTCGCGACACTCGGATGGATGGAATATCGCGAGCTATGAGCCTCTGCTAAAATCAACTCTCGAAGCCCATCCACATTGGGCACACAAATCCAGTCCTGCATCCTCATGAACCCATCATCACCAATAACCACATCCCTGGCATCACCCCGTCGGACCCTGTCTTGAATAACGAGCAAGTGTGGGTCATCATACTGGCGTGCTCTAATATGATTATAAAGAGAAGACCTGGAGGCTACACAATCCAATACTCGTGGGGTCTCTGATAAATCCAATCTCACCAACTGACTCGCTAAAGCCTGAACATCAAGTGCTAAAGGTCGCTCTGCTGCTGGAAGGTAGACTAGACTTCCCAAACTCTCTGATCTACGACTCAAGGCATCGGCCACTACATTGGCCTTCCCCAGATGATATAGAATAGTGAGGTCATAATCCTTGAGAAGCTCCAACCATCTCCTCTGACGCAAATTCAGATCCTTCTGCTTAAGCAGATACTGTAAACTACGGTGATCAGTGAAAATCTCACAATGCACTCCATATAAATAATGACGCCAAATCTTTAAGGCGTGGACAATGGCGGATAGCTCAATATCATGCACTCGATAATTCTTCTTGTGCACCTTCAACTATCGGGACGCGTAGGCAATCACCCTACCGTCCTGCATCAATACCGCTCCAAGGCCAACTCTCGAGGCATCACAGTAGACTGTATAAGAACCTAAACCTATAGGCAAAACCGACACCGGAGCTGTAGTCAAAGATGACTTGAGCTTTTAGAAGCTCTCCTCACACTCCTCGGTCCACCTGAATGGAGCACCCTTCTGGGTCAGTCTGGTCATAGGTGCTGCAATAGATGAAAATCCCTCTACAAAACGGCGATAGTACCCTGCCAAACCAAGGAAATTGCGGATCTCGGTAGCTGATGACGATCTAGGCCAACTCTGCACCACCTCCACCTTCTCCGGATCTACTTTGATCCCATCACAAGACACCACATGGCAAAAAATGCCACTGAATCAAGCCAGAATTCACACTTCGAAAACTTTGCATACAACCTCTTCTCCCTCAGAGTCTGAAGCACAATCCTCAAATACTGCTCATGATCCTCCCAATATCGGGAATATACCAAGATGTCGTCAATAAACATGATGACGAATGGAATCAAGATAAGGACGGAACACACTATGCATCGAGTGCATAAATGATGTTGGGGGAATTGGTCAGGCCAAATGACATAACAAGAAACTCATAATGACCATATCTAGTCCTGAAGGCAGTCTTCGGGATGTCAGAATCCCGAATCTTCAACTGATGATACCCGGATCTCAAGTCAATCTTGGAGAACACCCTGGCTCCCTAAAGTTGGTCAAACAAATCATCAATACGAGGCAAAGGATACTTATTCTTGACTGTAACCTTGTTCAATTGCCTGTAATCAATACAGATTCTCATGGAACCATCCTTCTTCTTTACAAATAACACCGGTGCACCCCAAAGTGACACACTAGGCCGAATGAACCCCTTATCTAGGAGTTCCTGAAGTTGTTCTTTCAATTGATTCAACTCCACTGGTTCTATACGATAAGGTGGAGTAGAAATAGGCTGAGTGCCTGGCAGGTCTGCAGGAAACACGTCCGGAAAATCACGGACCACAGGAACAGAATCAATAGCGGGAGTCTCACCACTGACATCCCTCACAAAAGCCAAATACGATAAACATCCCTTTTCAACCATACACTAAGCCTTCAGGTAAGAAATCACCCTGCTAGGCACATACTCAATAGAACCTCTCCACTCAACCCTCGGAACTCCTGGCATAGCCAAGGTCACAGTCTTAGCGTGACAATCAAGAACAACATGACACGAAGATAGCCAATCCATGCCCAATATCACATCAAAATCAACCATGCTAAGTAACAATAGGTCCACTCGGGTGTCCAGACCCCCAATAGATACCACACATGACCGATACACACGGTCAAAAACAACAATATCACCCACCAGAGTCGTCACATGAACAGATGTAACTAAAGACTCACGGGGCATATCAAAAAAATGGGCAAACTATGACGAAACATAAGAATATGTGGAACCAGTGTCAAATAATACTAAAGCATCTCGGTGACAGACAAAGATAATACCTATGACCACTGCATCGGAGGCCATAGCATCTAGCCTGGCTGGAAGTGCATAGATACGAGCCTGACCTCTACTTGCTCGACCTCCCCCTCTAGGGCGGCCTCTAGCTGACTGACTCCCACCCCTAGCTACTTGGGTAGGTGGTGAAGTAACCGGAGCTGAAGTCGGAGGCTGGCTCCTAGACTGAGATGGGCCTCCAATAATATGACGACAATGCCTCCTTATGTGCCCAAACTCCTCGCACACATAACAACTCCCTGGTGCAGGAGATGGGGACTGAAGGGAACACCTGGAACTAGAGTAACCACCAAAAGAACCATGCACGGAGGAACAATGAATAGATGGTGCTCGAGAAGATCTCTGATCTGGGAGACCACTAAATGACGAACAACATGGGTGAGAACTGCGGGGACCCTACCGTGAGGATGCACCGCTGAAAGCTGGGCGAACTGGCTGAGGAGGCCTAAATAAGCGACCTTTACTATGTTGAAACTTCCCTCTGGATGGGGAACCACTGAAATTGCCAGATCCACGAGGCCTCTTGGCCTCCCTCTCCTCTCGCTCCTGGCGGCGAACTGACTCAATATCTCGAGCAATATCAATAACCTGCTCGAAGGTAACACCTAATACCCTCTCCCTAGTCATCAAAATACGAAGTTAATAAGTGAGGCCATCCACGAACCTCCTGATCCTCTCCCTATAAGTAGGGACCAACTCGATAGCATGACGTGCTAACCCTGAAAACTGCATCTCATACTAAGTCATTAACAACTCTCACTAACACAGTTGCTCTAACTGCCTACGCTGCTCCTCTTTGTGAGACTGAGGAACATACTTCTCTAAGAGGATAGTGAAAAACTGCTGCCAAGTGAGGGGTGCTGCACCAACAGCCCTACGCCTCTCATAATACTCCCACCAAGTAAAAGCAGCCCAGAAAACTGAAAAGTAGCAAATGAGACCCCATTGGTCTCCAGAATCCCAGCAGTACGAAGCATCCTCTGACACTTATCCAGAAAACCCTGGGCATCCTCGCCCTTAGCGCCACTGAATGTCGGAAGCTGAATTCTACTAAACCTCTCCAGCCTACGCTGCTCATCATTTGGCATAGCTGGAACCAAGAAATTCTTAACTGGAGAAACCGGCTAGGCTGGAACTACCCCCGGTGTCTGAAGACCCTGAGTAACCTGCTCAGGTGTCCGTGAAGCTGGAGTCTGAGTGCCTCCCTTGGCCTAAGATGTAGCAGCAGTAATAGATATAGTAACTTCTTGAGCAAGGCTGGTACATACGGTCAAGATCTGAGCCAAAGTCTCCTGAAGACCCATAATAACAATGGGCACTGCCGGTGCCTGAGCCTGTCCCGCAGGAATATCCGCGGCGGGAACCTGATCCTGAATGGTAAGTGGATCCATTGGTACTGCCCCGACTGCTGCGCAGGATGGTCCCCTACCTCTGCCACGACCTTGACCGCGACCTCGACTCCTCGCTGGTCTAGCTGGTGTCTGGTCACCCTGATAGGTAGTGCGTGTCCTCACCATATGTGAGAGAATGAAACAACAGAAGTTTAGATTTCCAGAATCAACAAACTGACACGATATAATTCAAGAAGATGAGATTTTTCCTAAGTGTTCTGTAGCCTCTCGAAGATAAGTACAGACGTCTCCGTACCGATCCGCAAGACTCTACTAAACCTGCTCATGACCGCTGAGTCCTATGTAACCTAGTGCTCTGATACAAACTTTTCACGACCCCAAATAAATATAGGCCGTGATGGCGCCTATCATGAAACTAGGCTAGCCAAATACTAAGAGTAACACATAAAAACTTTCCGTTTAATATCATAAGTCAAAATAATTCATTTAAGGTTCCTGTTTTAAAACATAATGAACAACATTAATACCACAAAATCAAGTCTAACCACGATCCCAACACCCGGAATCAACTATCATGAGCATCTAAAGAGGTAAATACAATATCTGATAACAAGCCTCTACTAGTACAATCCAGGGAATACTAGAAACCTACGAACTAAGAAAGGAAAGAAGACCAGTTGGGGACGCCGAACAACTACCTCTATTCTCGATCAAACTCTGAGCAAAGGAGAAATTAGCTAATGCTCGGATCTGGTACCTGGATCTGCACACAAAGGTGCATGGAGTAATGTGAGTACACCAAATCAGTAAGTAACCAAAGTAACTAAGGACTTGAGTGCAGTGACGAGCATTTAAAAGTGATAATTTCATAAAAACATGTGCTAGTGAAAACAAATAGAGTAAATCAAAAGTCTACATTTTTACAAAAACTTTGCAAACTCCAGTTTGCCCATTTAAACTTGCATAAAACATTAACTCAGCGTTTATTAAAGAGACTCAGTATAAAATGGGTGAAAAACAAGGATCTCATAATTTATAGCCTCTCGGGCACAATATCACTCATAAATAGGGTCTCTCAGTCACTCTTGACTCCACTAGCACAAGTCAATGCTCACCCTTAGCATCCTCAATAAAAAGGTACCATGAATACACATAACCGCTGCGGCGTGCAGCCCGATCCACAAAACATATGTTGCGGCGTGCAACCCGATCCATTTAATACCTGCTGCGGCATGCAGCCCGATCCAAATAATAGTCGACTGCGCCCACTGGAGGTGTACAAACTCCGGATAGGCTCCTACAGCCCTAACGCAATATTGCTGCTGCGTGAAGCCCGATCCATAACTATCCTCACATACTAGGCTCTCGGCCTCACTTAGTCATTCTCTCAAGCCACTCGGGCAACTCATCTCAACTCATGGGACTCAACCCAAAATACCTCTCAGTATTTTAAAACAGTGTGATAACAGTGATAACATCAACAAATATAAAGCATGACTGAGTTCATAAGTTTTCTACCAAAAATAGTGTGAGAATAGTGGAAAATTACCCTAAGGGTCTAAACAGGTTGGCACAAGGCCCTAAACATGGCATACATCCATAATGAATATAAGTCTCTAACATACAGGATATTATAAGGTTTCAAATCAAACACGCGACTTAGAAGTCGCTACGGGACGGATCATGTCACAATTCTTATCGGTGCACGCCCACACGCTCTTCACCTAGCATGTGTGTCACCTCATTTATCAAAACAATACAAAATACCGGGGTTTCATACCCTCCGGTCTAGAGTTACAATCGTTACTTACCTCAAACCGGCCCGAAAACTATTATGCGATGCTCTTGCTCCTCGAATCGGCTCCCAAATGCTCCGAGTCTATCAAAATCAAATTAATAACATCAAAATATTCTAGGGAGACGAAACCCATTAAAAATTATCAAAATTAGGCACGGATCCCAAAATTGGCCAAACCCGACCCCCAGGCCCACGTCTCGGAATTCGATAAAATTTACAAAACCGGAATCCTCACTCTCCTACGATTCTATACATACCAAGACCATCCAAATCGGACAAGAATTGCCCCTTCAATTCCTCAATCGTACTCTCAATTTTCCAAGCCCTAACCCCCAATTTAACACTGATTTTTCCCACAAATTCACCCTAAATCAGTCCAAAAATTACAGAGGAATGAGTTTTAGGTTCAAATATCTTACCTCAATGAAGTTCTCTTGATTTCCTCCTTCAAAACCCTCTCCCAAAGCTTAATCCCGAATGAAAATATTGAAGAAATGGCTCAAATTCGCGTAGGCTGGTTTATATACCCTTGTTTCAAGTGGTACCGCACCTGTGGCCATTTACGCGCACCTGCGGACCCGCACCTGCAGTCCCAGGTGCGCACCTGCGGACGTCACCCAAAGGCCAAGCTTCCGCACCTGCGCTCAAATTTCCGCATCTGCAGCTTCGCAGGTGCGGTAAAAACTTCGCACCTGCAGAACTCCTCCAGCCAGCCAAAAGTTCGCATTTGCGGCTCCAAGACCGCACTTTCTACCTCGCAT
Organism: Nicotiana undulata; assembly: GCA_005239495.1. Lineage (NCBI taxonomy): Eukaryota > Viridiplantae > Streptophyta > Magnoliopsida > Solanales > Solanaceae > Nicotiana > Nicotiana undulata. Next base: position 6,414 of record MDKH01221458.1, read on the forward strand.
CTGCGGCTCCCCTTCCGCAGGTGCGGATAAACCAGAACTCTCTCACACCAGCAACTTCAGCTGCAATTTCTCAACTCCAAACCTTCCGACGACCATCCGAAATCAACCCCAGTCCCTCGGGACCCCAACCAAAAATACAAACAAGTCATAAATGATCACCCGGACCTAGTCGAACTCTCGGAACACCCAAAATAACATCAAAACTCCAATTCAACCCATGATTCAAGCCTAAGATTCCTAAAATTTCCGAAAATCACCAACGATGCCGAAACCAACCAAAACACATCCAAATGACCTGAAAATTTACACACACGTCCAAAATGACACTACGAACGTGCTCCAACTTCTGGAGTTCCATTCCGACCCCGATGGCCTATTTTCCACTGCCGACCGAAAATCACCAAAAAATCCATTTCGCCAATTCAAGCCTAATTCTACATCGGACCCCAAAACCACATTCCGAACACACTCCTAAGTCCCAAATCACCTAACGAAGCTATCCGAGCCATAAAATCTACATTCTGAGGTGGTTTACCAATAAGTCAACTCTCAGTTGACTTTTCCAACTATTATGCCAATTTAAGAGACTAAGTGTCTCAATTCTCACAGCGACCACTCCCAACCCGAACCAACGGACCCCAACACATCATAAACAAACTTAGCAATGCATGACAAGGCAGAAATAGGAATAACGGGGCTAATTCCAGGAAATGACCGGCCGGGTCGTTACAGTTGGCCAATGATATCCCATCTTTTTATATGAAAGTGGAGTTTTGGTCCAGACTGATGTGACCCACATACCCCAGAATATGTTTCTTGAAAAGTTGGGACTGCTTCATCTTCCCCTAAACATCACAAGAGTACTACCTCAAATGACCTTCTGTATAGAGTATCTTTGTAGTAAAGGAAACGAGGTGCACGACGACGGATTTCAGTCCTTCTCCTCGGATTTTATAGAAGTATCTCATAGATTAAGTAGTCGATGATGGGCCGTCTCCATTCTTCCTTCTCAAATTCGAAAATAGCGACAAGATGCTCGAGTTCATTATGTCCTCATCAAGTAGTTCGTCATTTAGCTCCCAATCATCAGGTATAGGGTGATCTGCCAAGAAGTCGTCTAATGTTTGTCCTTTTATAGCCTTTTGAGGGGTGTACAATATTTCAAATTGTACAAACTGGAGGTACCACCTTGCTAGTCGATCACTAAGGACGTGTTTTGACATCACCAACTTGATGGGATTTGCTCTAGAAATAAAATGAACAACATGATCTTGAAAGTAGTGGTTCAACTTTTTCAATGAGAAGACTAGTGCCAAGCATAAGTTTCGATTGGAGAATAATTCTGCTTATTTGGTGTCATCATCCTGCTCAAGTAGTAAAGGAACTAACTTTAATGCCAAACTATGGTTTTCCTAAGTTTTCTAAAAAAAAAGTTAAAAACCGACTCGGGGCTTGCTTGGTCCAAACTCGGGGTTCGAAACAAATTCCGTTTACCCATTCACCTCCGAGCCCGAATATGCAATTAGTTTCTAAATCTGACCCCAATTCGAGGTCAAAATTTGATTTATACAAAATTCTGTAATTCTACCCAAACCCCCAATTTCTACCATGAAAACCCTAGATTATAGCTTGAAATCTTGTTAAAAGTTGTTAAGGAATGAAAGAAATTAGTTAGAGATCACTCCCCAATGATTTGGAGAAGTTTGGGTCTTTGAAAAATCGCCTATGGAGGTCTAGGGTTTGAGAGAATTGAAAAATGGATGAAAATCCCGTCTAAAATATTATTTAACAGGTTGTACATGTCTCATTTGCGATTCAGGGTTTGCAATTGCGAACAAGGAAGGACTAGAAAAATTTGCATTTACGACAAAAAGTTCGAAATTTTGAACTGGGCGTCGCAATTGCGATGAAAAAGTTCGCAATTGCGACCACACCAGAAACCATCAATTTTTGCCAACACAGAAATCAGTTGTCACGACCCAAAATCCTAACTCAGGTCGTGATGGCGCCCAACCCCGGGGTCAGGCAAGCCAACACTTGTGATACTAACGAGATTACATTATTTGATGAATTATTCCGAAACCTTGCCGATTTTTAAGGTTAAAGAATTATAAGGTGAAAACAGATAACTTAACCAACTCAAATCAACACATCCAAAAAGGGACCGAAAATAACATATACAGTGCCAAGAGTATAATATCTACTACGTGTGCCAGGACCTAGTGTCACAAGTCTATGAGCGGACTAGTGGAATATACAAAATAAGTAGAAAAATTGTGCTACTGTCTGAAGTAAATGGACAGAAATAGCTAAAAGACAACTCCAAAGTGCTGCTGAGGATCGCGCAGGGGAGCAGCTCACCGTGGAGTCGGGTATAGAGTATGCTCTCAAGATCACGCTGCGGTCAGATAACCAGAAGCACCTGCCTCAGAACCTGTACAATTAAGTACAGAAGTGTAGCATGAGTACATATAAACAAATATGTACCTAGTGATAATCTCGTCTAATCTCGAAGAAGTAGTGACGAGAGGTCGACGTGATACTTACTAGGGTCAAGATGTAATAATATAAGTGAATGAAGACTAGGCAGGGATAACAGTTCCAGAAATCACAAGACATGAAAATATCAAGTATAAATTTACAATTTACCTCTGCATGTCAAGTCACACTAGTAATAAATAAACTAACTTTTCCTTTTCACATGAAGCAGTTTATATGATAACAACAAGACTCTCAGTCAAAATATATAGCACATAGTATGCCGAGGCATATGGCCGAAGCGCCGCGAAAATAAATGTGCACTGCCAAGGATCGAACGGCTCGAACCATAAATGCATCTATTACCCCGCTCGCGAATCGAACATGCGACGCGATTGACATAATAATAAGGCTACCCCACTCGCGAATCATACATGCGACGCGAGTGCTCGTATACATACACAGAATTATCAGGAAATCCAGGAACTCAATAGAGATTATACTTGCAAACAAGAACTTAAGCATTTGACATTTTTAACGTAACTTCCTAATATTCTCATGCTAATTCAAGGGCAATAAGCAACTCAAAACACATTTAGGGGTACATGTAAGGCACATAAAAGCATGCTCGTGGTACATGTAAGGAATATAAGGCATATAAGGACATTTAAATCATGTATAATTACCTATGGGGACAATTCCCTCTTACAAGGTTAGAACAGAGACTCACCTCGTGCCGAGCCTACTTTCCGGATCAAGAACGCGCCCGAAACTCTGAACTCTACACCCGAGGACTCGAAACTAGCCAAATGTTATACAAGTACATCAATTTATACTCAAAGTATGGAAATTCTCCTATTTAATTAGTACATTCATAATTCTTGAAGAAATCCCAAAATTCACCCCCAGGCCCGCACGCTCGGATTCCGAAAATTCACGAAGAAAACACTCACCCATAACCTAAGGGTCGTTAATATATAATTTTTACTTGATTTCATAGCCAATTCGCGGGTAATTCCCTAAATTCTTGAAAGCCCTGGGTTACGACCCATTTCCTTGATTTTAACTAATTAAGTAGTTAATTTAACTAGTAATTCATCTATTAAACTAACACAAGGATAGAATTTACTTACCTTATCAGTAGCTAGGTCGTGGAGCAGTTTTCCCAAGCTCTCAAGGTCTCAAATGGTGGAAGAAATGAGGAAAAATGGACATTTCCCGTGTTTTAAAGAAACGCACTGCCTAAAAGTGGTTCTGCACCTGCGGTCTCGCACCTGCGGAAAATGGGACAAGGGTCTGGGTTCGCACCTACGTGCAGGAGTCCGCACTTGCGGGAAAGGACCCGCACCTACAAGAACTGGGCAGCCCACCTGGGGGTCTCACCTGCGAGGCTGGGACCACGGAAGCGGTCCCGCACCTACGACTGCACAACCGCACCTGCGGTCACACCAGATCAGGTGCACCAGCAATTGATGCAGCTGGTGTTTGGCCTCGTTTGGTGCCCGAGAGGCACTTGGGCCCACCCGAGCACCCATCCAAATATACCAACAAGTCCCATATCATAATACGGACTCGCTCGAGCCTTCAGAATACTCAAAATAACGCTAAAAGTCAAAATCACACCTCAAAACCCCTAGAATCAAACTTAAGAACATTATGTTACTTGAATTCGATTTCAATGCGCCGAACCGACCTATACTACTCGGAATGACACAAAATTTTGCAAGCAAGTCATAAATGACATAACATAACTATTCCCGGTCTCGGTATTCTGTTCGGACCTCGATAACACAAAAACACGTTCCAAACCAAATTATGAACTTAAGGAAACTCTATTTTTGATGTTGGGTGTTGAAATGCCCCCGGGTAATCCAAAACCCATTCTGAACATACGCCCAAGTCTGAAATCATCATACGAAGCTACCAAAACTGTCGGAACTCGATTCCGAGGTCATCTACACAAAATGTTGACCGAAGTAAAACTTTTCCAAAAAGGCCAACCTTAAGGAACTAAGTGTTGTTGTACTGCTCTAAACACTTCCAAACCCCGAACCACCCATCCCCCCAAGTCATAAATCACAATAAGCCGCTATGGGAAGTTTCATTTAGGGGAACGGGGTTCTATAACGCAAAACGACCGGTCGGTTCGTTACATTCTCCACCTCTTAAACAAACGTTCGTGCTCGAACGGGTCTAGAATCATACCTGATGTGCTGAATAAGTGCGGATATCTGCTCCGCATGTCCTCCTCGGACTCCCAAATCGCTTCCTCGACTGGTTGGCCCCTCCACTGGACCTTTACGAAAGAAACTCTCTTGGATCTTAATTGGAGATCCTGTATATCAACAATAGCAACTGGCTCCTCCTCGTAGCACAACCTCTCATCCAACTGAATAGTGCTGAAATCAACCACATGAGAAATGTCGGCGTGGTACCTCCGGAGCATGGATACATGAAAGACCGGATGAACTCCTGATAAGGTAAGGCTAACTCACAAGCAACCTCCCCAACTCGCCTCAACACCTCGAAAGGACCTATGAACCGCGGGCTCAGCTTGCCTTTCTTCCCGAATATCATAGTACCCTTCATCGGCGATACCTTCAACATAACCTTGTCTCCCTCCATAAATGACAAATCACGCACCCTGTGATTTGCGTATCTCTTCTGTCGGGACTGTGCTGTGCGGAGCCTCTCCTGAATCAACTTCACTTTCTCCAAAGCATCCTTCACCAGGTCGGTGCCCTTAGCCTCGCCAGGCTCAAACCACCCGATAGGAGAACGACATCGCCGACCATACAAAGCCTCAAATGGAGCGATCTCGATGCTGTTCTGATAACTATTATTGTAAGAAAACTCGGCCAAAGGCAAGAACTGGTCCCACTGACCTCCAAATTCAATCACACATGCCCTGAGCATGTCCTCCAATATCTGAGTTGTACGCTCCGACTGACCATCAATCTGAGGGTGAAATGTTGTGCTGAGATCTATCTGGGTACCCATCTCACTATGCAATGCTCTCCAGAAATGCGAGGTGAATTGAGGACCTCGATCTGATATAATGGACACCGGCACACCGTGTAGCCGGACTATCTCCCGAATGTAGATCTGGGCCAACCTCTCAGAAGTATATGTAGTAGCCACTGGAATAAAATGCACCGATTTGGTAAATCTATCCACAATGACCCAAACCGCGTCAACCTTCTGCAACGTCCGAGACAACCCAACCACGAAGTCCATAGTGATGCGCTCCCACTTCCACTCAGGAATTGGCATCTGCTGAAGTAGGCCTCCTGGCCTCCGGTGCTCATACTTCACCTGCTGTCAATTAAGACACCTAGCTACATACTTGACTATATCCTTCTTTATCCGCCTCCACCAGAAATGCTGCTTCAAATCACGATACATCTTCGTAGCACCAGGATGAACAGAATACCGTAAACTGTGAGCCTCCTAAAGAATCCTCTCCCTCATGCCATCCACATTAGGAATACATAAACGGACCTGAAGTCTCAGAACACCATCCTCACCAATAGCAACCTCCTTGGCACCACCGTGAGTCACTGTCTCCCGTAGCTCTGCTAAGTACGGATCATCAAACTGTCGAGCCTTAATCTCCCCCAATAACGAAGACTGAGCAACCACATGTGCTGAAACTCGACGAGGCAGTGAAAGGTCTAATCTCACCAGCCGATTAGCCAAGGATTGAATGTCCAAGGCTAGAGGTCTCTCCTCTGCTGCAATATAAGCCAAGCTACCCATACTCTCTGCCTCCCTGCTTAAGGGGTCTGCTACCACATTTTCCTTGCCCGGATGATAAAGAATTGTGATATCATAATCCTTCAGCAACTCAACCAATCTGCGCTGCTTCAAATTAAGATCCCTCTGCTTGAACAAGTTCTGCAAGCTGCGGTGGTCTGTATAAACCTCACACGATACCCCATACAAGTAATGCCTCCAAATCTTAAGAGCATGAACAATCGTCGCCAACTCCAAATCGTGCACATGGTAATTGTTCTCATGAACCTTCAGCTGGCGTGAAGCACAAGCAATAACTCTCCCTTCCTGCATCAACACACACCACCAAACCAACACGTGAAGCATCGCAATACACTGTATACATCCCTGAACTGGAAGGCAATACTATAACTGGTGCTGAAGTCAATGCTGCCTTGAGCTTATGAAAGCTTGCCTCACACTCATCGGACCATCGGAAACGGGGCATTCTTCTGAGTCAATCTAGTCAATGGGGCTGCAACAGATGAAAACCCCTCCACAAATCGGCGATAATAGCCTGCTAGGCCCAAGAAGCTCCTGATCTCTGTAGCTGAAGTGGGACGCGGCCAACCCTGAACTGCCTCAATCTTCTGAGGATCAACCTTGATACCCTCTCCGGATATCACATGTCCCAAGAATGCCACGGGATCCAACCAAAACTCACACTTGGATAACATAGCATATAGCTTCTGTTCTCGCAAAGTCTGGAGCACAACTCTGAAATGCTGCTCGTGCTCACCCAGGCTACGTGAGTAAATCAAGATGTCATCAATGAAGACGATGACGAAGGAATCAATATACGGCCTGAACACCCTATTCATCAAGTCCATAAATGTTGTTGGGGCATTAGTCAAGCCAAATGACATCACCAGGAACTCATAGTGGCCATATCTCGTACGGAAAGAAGTCTTCGGAACATCCGGGGCCCGAATCTTCAACTGGTGGTACCCCGATCTCAAATCAATCTTAGAAAACACCCGAGCACCCTGAAACTGGTCAAACAAATCATCGATGCGCGGCAAAGGATACTTGTTCTTAATGGTGACCTTGTTCAACTAGCGGTAATCAATACACATCCGCATAGACCCATCCTTCTTTTGCACAAATAGGACTGGAGCACCCCACGACGATACACTCGGTCTGATAAATCTCTTAGCTAACAACTCCTTAAGATGCTCTTTCGGAGCCATACAATATGGAGGAATAGATATAGGCTGGGTTCCTAGAGCTATATCAATGCAGAAATCAATATCACGATCCGGAGGCATGTCCGGAAGGTCCGAAAGAAATACATCAGAAAAATCTCGAACAACTAGCACTGAATCAATCGTCGGAGACTCGGCGGTGGTGTCCCGCACATAAGCAAGATAGGCCAAACAACCCTTCTCGACCATATGTCGAGCCTTCATGAATGAAACAACCCGGCTGGCTGCACTAACTGAGGAACCTCTCCACTCCAGCCTAGGCGACATGGCTAAAGTAACTGTCCTGGCATGGAAATCTAGCACGACATGATAAGGAGATAGCCAATCAATGCCTGAAAAAACCTCAAAATCGACCATGTCGAGCAATAAAAGGTCCGCTCTGGTCTCGAACCCACAGAAGGTGATAACACAAGATCGATATATCCGGTTTACCACTACAGAATTTCCCACAGGAGTGGACACATATATAGGAGAACCCAAGGACTCACGAGGAACATCCCAGAAACAAGCAAATAAGGCTGACACATATGAATAAGTGGATCCTGGATCAAATAGCACTGATGTCTCTCTACCACATACTGAAATAGTACTTGTGATCACGGCGTCTGAGGCCACTGCATCTGCTCGGGCCGGAATAGCATAGAACCTGGCTGGTATACCGGAAGACTGACCTCCGCTGGAATGAATAGGAGCTGGTAGAGCTCCTCTTGTCTGGCCTCCAATTCTGGGGCGGCCTCTACTAGTCTTTCCTCTACCTCGGGGTAGAAGGGGCACCGGTGCTGAGTATGTAGGCTGGTAACTCTGCAGAACAGCCTTTCCCCAAAGCCTGGTACAAGTCCTCCTCATATGGCCTGAATCTCCATAGTCATAACATCTCACTGGTGGCATGGCCTGCTGCCCTGAAGAAGAACCTTGGATAACTGGGGGACGATGAGAACCCTCTGGCATTGCACTGAAGTAAGGACTAGAAGACCCCTGATGACCATAATACCCGCTCGAGTAACCCCGAATGGCTGGTGGGCGGTAAGAACTCTTCGGCATGGCGCTGGAATAAAGCCTCACTGGAGCACCACGGGGAGGTGGTGGAGGAGCTGAATTTGGAGGCCTGATAGGCTGGCCTCTGCTGAACTGACCTCTGCCCCTGCCTGGGGCACCTCTGAAATCTCCAAAAATGTAACTCTCTTGTCCTGCTGACCCTGCTCTCCGCCCCTCGATCGATAACCCTTAATACGATGAGCTATCTTGACCACAAGCTGATAGGGCATCCCCATCTCCACTTCTCAGGACATGTTGGCCCTAATACGTGAGTGCAATCCAGCGACAAATCTTCGCACTCTCTCAGCATCAGTAGGAAGTATCATAAGGGCATGAAGAGACAACTCAGAAAACCTGGCCTCGTAGTCTATCACTGACATCTGTCCCTGCTCCAGCTGCTCAAACTGATACCGCATCTCTTCCCTCTCGGAGGGTGGAATATATCTGTCCAGAAATAATTGGGTGAACTGTTCCCATGTGATAGAAGGGGAACCTTCTAGTCTACCCAGGATATACGACTGCCACCATCTTCGAGCCCTGCCATCAAGCTGGAAAGTAGTGAAATCTGCGCCGTGGGACTCTAATATCCTCATGTTGTGCAGTCTGTCCCTGCACCTGTCAATGAAGTCCTGAGCATCCTAACTCGCTCACCCCCGAAGACTGGAGGGTGCAATCGAGTCCATCTATCCAATAACTTCTGCGGATCGCCGTCCGCAGCTAGTCTGATCTCTGGTGCTACTTCTACTGGATGGACCCCACCCACGGGCAGTGTACCCGGGGTATGATATAATGTTGCTGTCTGACCTACAGCCTGGGCAGTAGGGGTCTGGACTCCCCCTCCCGCTTGAGAAGTGGCAGGATCTGCTGGGAATAAACCAGCCTGGGACATAGTGTCCATGAATCTCATCATACAGCCCATGACCTCCCGGAAGCCTGGCGTCGTCATGAAGTCCACTAGAGCAGGATCTACTGAGGGCACCTCGTCCTGCTCTTCAATGATAGGATCCTCTGGTGGTGGTGCAACTGGAACAGCTCTGGGATTCTCTCTTCCCCGACCTCGGGCCGGTGCCCTCCCCAGGCCTTTGCCACGACCTCTAACGGCGGGGGTAGCGGCCCTTCCCACGTCTGTGACATCGGATGCGCACGTCCTCACCATCTGTGAGAGAATAGAAAAATGAGTTTTTAGTACACCATCGAGTGCATGATAGAATATGAATAAAGAGAGGTTTCCTAACACCCTATAGCCTCCTAAAGATAAGTACAGACGTCTCCGTGATACTTACTAGGGTCAAGATGTAATAATATAAGTGAATGAAGACTAGGTAGGGATAGCAGTTCCAGAAATCACAATACATGAAAATATCAAGTATAAATTTACAATTTACCTCTGCATGTCAAGTCACACAAGTAATAAATAAACTAACTTTTCCTTTTCACATTAAGCAGTTTATATGATAACAACAAGACTCTCAGTCAAAATATACAACACATAGTATGCCGAGGCGTACGGCCGAAGCGCCGCGAAAAATAAATGTGCACTGTCGAGGGTCGAACGGCTCGAACCATAGATGCATATATTACTCCGCTCGCGAATCGAACATGCGTGGCGGTTGACATAATAATAAGTCTACCCCACTCGCGAATCATACATGCAACGCGGGTGCTCGCATACATACACAAAATTATCAGGAAATCCAGGAATTCAATAGAGATTATACTTGCAAACTAGAACTTAAGAATCTGAAATTTTTAACGTAACTTCCTAATATTCTCATGCTAATATAAGGTCAATAAGAAACTCTAAATACATTTAGGGGTACATGTAAGGCACATAAAAGCATGCTCGTGAGTCCTAAAACTACCCGACATGGCATAATAGTAGCTACACACGGACTCTCATCACTTCGTGCGTGTGTAGCCCCCACAAATAAGGACATTTAAATAATGTATAATTACCTATGGGGACAATTCTCTCTTACAAGGTTAGAAAAGAGACTCACCTCGTGCCGAGCCTACTTTCCTGGTCAAGAACGCGCCCGAAACTCTGAACTCTACACCCGAGGACTCGAAACTAGCCAAATGTTACACAAATACATCAATTTATACTCAAATAATGGAAATTCTCCTATTTAATTAGTACATTCATAATTCTTGAAAAAATCCCAAAATTCACCCCCAGGCCCGCACGCTCGGATTCCGAAAATTCACGAAGAAAACACTCACACATAACCTAAGGATCGTTAATATATGGTTTTTACTTGATTTCATAGCCAATTCGCGGGTAATTCCCTAAATTCTCGAAAGCCCTGGGTTACGACCCATTTCCTTGATTTTCATCAATTAAGTAGTTAATTTAACTAGTAATTCATGTATTAAACTAACACTAGGATAGAATTTACTTACCTTATTAGTAGCTAGGTTGTGGAGCAGTTTTCCCAAGCTCTCAATGTCTCAAATGGTGGAAGAAATGAGGAAAAATGGACATTTCCCGTGTTTTAAAAAAACACACTGCCTAACACTGGTTCCGCACCTACGGCTTGAGGACAGTACATGCGGTCTCGCACCTGCGGAAAATGGGACAAGGGTCTGGGCTCACACCTGTGTGCAGGAGTCCGCACCTGCGGGAAAGGACCCGCACCTGCGAGAACTGGGCAGCCCACCTGGGGGTCTCACCTATGAGGCTGGGACCCCAGGAGCGGTCCCGCACCTGCGACTGGGCAACCGCACCTGCGGTCACACCAGATCAGGTGCACCAGCAACTAATGCAGCTCGTTTTTGGCCTCGTTTGGTGCGCGAGATGTACCTGGGCCCACCCGAGCCCCCGTCCAAATATACCAACAAGTCCCATATCATAATACGGACTCGCTAGAGCCTTCAGAACACTCAAAACAACGCTAAAAGTCAAAATCACACCTCAAAACCCCTAGAATCAAACTTAAGAACTTTAAGTTCTTGAATTCGGTTTCAATGCGCCGAACCGACCTATACTACTTGGAATGAAACCAAATTTTGCAAGCAAGTAATAAATGACATAACGTAACTATTCCCAGTCTCGGAATTTTGTTCGGACTTCGGTAACATAAAAACACGTTCCAAACCAAATTATGAACTTAAGGAAACTCTATTTTCGATATTGGGCGCCGAAACGCCCCCGAGTCATCCAAAACCCATTACGAACATACGCCCAAGTCTAAAATCATCATACAAAGCTACCGGAACTTTCGGAACTTGATTCCAAGGTCGTCTACACAAAATGTTGACCAAAGTCAAACTTGGCCAAAAAGGCCAACCTTAAGGAACTAAGTGTTGCTGTACTGCTCTAAACACTTCCAAATCCCGAACCACCCGTCCTCGCAAGTCATAAATTACAATAAGCCGCTATGGGAAGTTTCATTTAGGGGAACGGGGTTCGATAACGCAAAACGATCGGTCGGGTCATTGCATGAGCATAACTTCCTCATACGATGTCCAAATACGGATATAATGGTTCAATAAAAACTGAATTTGGAGTTCATTTGCTTAATGTGGTATCATTTAAGCTTGAAGAAACGACAACAAAGCATAAAAACAAGCGCAACATAGCCTAAACCTATCCGAAACTCACCCAAGCCCTCGGGGCTCCAAACCAAACATGCACACAAGTCTAAAAATATCATACAGACTTGCTCGTTCGATAAAATTCATCAAAATAACATAAAAACCACAGATTTAACCTCAAAACTCATGATTTTCTTAAGAACACTCAAATTTTCTAACTTTTCAACTGGACGTCCTAATCACGTCAAATAAACTCCGATTCTCATCAAATTTCACAGATAGGACTTAAATATCATAAGAAACTTATACCGGTCTCCGGAACCAAAATACGTGCCCGATACCAACGAGTTCAAATATTAGTTCATTTTTTTATTTCCTTTAAAAATTAGCACACCAATTTTCTTCAAAAATTATTTTCTAAGGCTAGGGACCTCAGAATTGAATTCCAGGCATATGCCCAAGTCCCATATTTTACTGCGGACCTTCTGGGATCGTCGGAACACACATCTAGATCTGTTTACTCAAAATGTTGACCAAATTCAACTAAAATCAAATTTTAACTCTAAAAATTACTATTTCTTATATTTCCACATAAAGGCTTTCTGGTTTCGCGCTCGGACTGCGCACGCAAATTGAGGTAATTAAAATTAGTCTTTTTAAGGCTAGTGAGCCTGGAATGGAGTCTTAATTTATAGGATGACTCTTTGGTTCATCACAATCTCCACCACTAAAACACACGTTCGTCCTCGAACGGACATAGAAAATTACATAAACTGGCAAACAAGTGGGGATATCTACTATGCATGTCTGACTCGGACTCCCAAGTAGATGCCTCAACGGGTTGACCTTTCCACTGCACTCGAACTGAAGGATAACTCTTTGATCTCAACCGACGAACCTGTCGGTCTAAAATGGCTACCGGCTCCTCCTCATAAGTCAAGTCTTTGTCCAATTGGACAGAGCTGAAATTTAACACGTGGGACGGGTCACTATGATATTTCCGGAGCATAGACACATGGAATACCAGATGAACTGAGGATAACCCTGGAGGCAATGCATGTCTATAAACTACCTCCCCTACTCTCTCAAGAATCTCAAATGGCCCGATATACCTAGGGCTCAACTTACCCTTCTTCCCAAATCTGATAACACCCTTCATGGGTGATACCCGAAGTAATACTCTCTCTCCAACCATTAATGTCACATCACGAACCTTACGGTTGGCATAACTCTTTTGCCTAGACTGAGCTGCACGAAGTCGATCTTGTATAACCTTGACCTTATCTAAGGCCTCTTTAACTAAGTCTGTATCCAATAACCGAGCCTCTCCCCGCTCAAACCATCTAACTGGCGATCTACACCTTCTACCATATAATGCCTCATAGGGAGCTACCTGAATGCTCGATTGGTAGCTATTATTGTAGGCAAACTTTGCTAACGACAAGAATTGACCCCAAGAACCTCCAAAGTTAATAACACAAGCACGGAGCATATCCTCCAAGATCTGAATAGTACGCTCGGATTTCCCGTCCGTCTGAGAGTGAAATGTTATGCTCAACTCAACCCGTGTACCCAACTCACGATGAACCGCCCTCCAAAAGTGCAAGGTAAACAACGTACCTCGATCAGAATTGATAGACACGGGCACACTGTGAAGGCGAACAATCTCCCGAATATAAATCTCTGCTAATCGCTCTGAAGTATAAGTACTTGTCACTGCAATGAAATGTGTGGATTTAGTCAGCCTATCCACAATAACCCAAATGACGTCGAACTTCATCTGAGTCCTTAGGAGTCCAACAACGAAGTCCATAGTGATACGCTCCCACTTCCACAAAGGAATTCCTAACTTTTGAAGTAAACCACCAGGTATCTAATGCTCGTACTTAACTTGCTGGCAATTTATACACCGAGCTCTATATGCAACTATATACTTTTTTATTCTTCGCCACCAATAATGTTGTCGCAGGTCTTGGTACATATTGGAAACACCGGGTGAATAGAATAATTAGAACTGTGAGCCTCCTCAAGGATCAACTCACCAAGGCCATCAACATTAGGCACACATATACGACCTTGCATCCTCAAAACACCGTCATCTCCAACTGTTACCTTCTTGGAACCACCGTGCCGAACTGTGTCCCTAAGGACCATCAAATGCGGGTCATCATCATGTCGATCTCTGATACGCTCAAATAGAGAAGACCGAGCGACTGTAAAAGCTAAAAACACTGCTGGGCGAAATATTCAACCTCATGAACTGATTTGCCAAGGTCTGAATGTCTGAAGCTAACGGTCTCTCACCGACTGGAATAAATGCAAGGTTGCCCATACTCACTGCCTTCTTACTCAAGGTATCGGACACTACATTGGCCTTCCCTGGATGATACAATATAGTGATGCCATAATCTTTCAATAACTCTTACCATCTCCTCTGTCTCAAATTAAGTTCCTTTTGCTTGAACGAGTACTGGAGGCTGCGATGATCCGTTAAAACCTCACAGGCACACCATAGAGATAGTGCCTCAAAATCTTTAATGCATGAACAATAGCTGCAAACTCTAAGTCGTAACAGGATAATTCTTCTCATGGATTATCAACCGTCGCGACGCATAAGCAATCACCTTTCCATCATGCATTAATATTGTACCTAGTCCAATACGAGATGCACCACAATACACCGTGCACAATCTTGAACATGTGGGAAACATCAACACCGGCGCCGTAGTCAAAGCAATCTTGAGCTTCTGAATGTTCAACCCACACTCGTCTGACCATTTGAATGTAGCACCCTTTTGGTTCAATATGATCTTAATAGTTGTTCATAATCAATTACAGAATAACCAAATAACTTCACGTAACAATAATCATTTTTTAACCCTTTACATTAATGATAACGAGATGCGATGCATGAAGACCTCATAATTATTTACCCAAATTAACGTGTCTCATTTAACGCCACATGGGCAGGCACTTACCTCATAGGTCAAAGCTCAATAATTATAACACGGATTTGGTAAATTATGCACAGATAAATTTTATACAAAAATTTTCAAATAAACCTAACAGGCATGACTCCCTAATAGTACTATGGTACGAATTTTATAATTTCACAAGGGAGAATTTAAACACAAGAATTTTCATCACAAGGATCTCGTCCTTACATAACTTCCACCGCGACTCGTAGCCCGATTTAAACATACCAAATCATATTAAAATGGGAGGATCTCGCCCTCAGTTTTGAATCACAAGTAATATGCACATTGTGCCACTCGAAACATTCCTTTCTTTCTTCTTTTAAATATTTTTCGTTAAACAAAATTACAACACGTAATGATAGACATAGTTATCTCCATAGAATTTCTCAATACAAGTATACACATAAGTAGATTTCAGGGTTACGAAGCTCACCCGTGAGTGGAGCATATTAGGAGGACTTTCCTAGATACTCATAAGCGAATCATGTTAAGGAAATTATCACCTTAATAACTAGAGATTGTACTTGTAATGACACCATATGGTGTAGCGACCTCAGCCATACCATAGAAAATATATCAGCGGG
Organism: Nicotiana undulata; assembly: GCA_005239495.1. NCBI lineage: Eukaryota > Viridiplantae > Streptophyta > Magnoliopsida > Solanales > Solanaceae > Nicotiana > Nicotiana undulata. The sequence continues at coordinate 22,005 of MDKH01221458.1, forward strand.
CTGGGTCTCCACCTCTAGGAGTCTGACCTCCACCTTCGACATCCTGACCCCTTCCCCTAGCTGGTCATGTAAGTTGAGTTGTAACTGCAATGGGGCACGTAGCCTGAGTGCTTTGATGAAATATGACTCTCCCAAGTCTAGGACAATTTTTACCACTAGCCGAAATAAAGTATCAACCTGCCCTGAGTCGTACAACATTTTATGATCATAATTGATTCCTTTAATGAGTGTGTGGACTTTCCCTATGGCCATATGAACCGAAGTAGGAGTATGAAGGGCTAACTTATCAAACCTGATGGCTTATTGTTACACCGTCATGGTGACCTGACGCAATCGTTCAAACCCTATACACCACGCATTATGGAGAGTCCGAGAAACAAACTCTTTCAAAAGCATTTATGAGAACTAAGTCAAGTCGTTTATGTTGCAATGGCTGGTCGTCCCCTTCGTAGGCTTTCCATAAACACCGACGACCAATTTCTTCTTTTACTATATTGACTCAACACTGCTGAGCTACCCCGTTTATTCTTATACTCTTTGTTATTCTTTGGGGTAACTCTCATCCCTATTGATTCACAATGATCACAAAAGTAGAGCTGTATACAGAAAAATCTTGGAACGAACCATATAGTCTAGAAGCTCGTCAACCACCGTACTCCCTCTAAAGCACCCCAAAATCCGCAACTGCGACTTCCACGCTGAGTAGACCTTCGCAAGTCCCAGCTTTATCTCTTGTAAAATCTCAGGCCTTATACATTCCAGGCCAAACCTGATGAAACACATGACCTCATAATCTATTCCTTGACAGTGGACTCCCGCACTTGGCACGAAATCCTAGGTCACAACGTATGATAATCCACCATGTTAAACTTCACAACTCATATAAATCAACCACATTGCTTTCAACTATTCCCACGTTCTGCAATACTTCATAGCTATGAATCCTTCTGGAACCTGACTGGTCCAGCATGTACCTACTGGGCTAGAACCTCCGCGTCTAGATTCATTTGAGGCTTTACAATAGGTGCTGATGTTCGAGCTCTAGACTGAGCTCTCCTTCTGTCTCTTCCCCTAATCGTAGTTGTCATTGGGCTCCATTTCTTGTCTGTTTGTAGACACATTGTGTGTTGTCGAGATTTGAGAGAGTACAAGAATAGACAAGTTCAATCATTAGTGATAGAATAAATTCGCACGATAGAGTAGAATAGAAGTGAAGTTGTTCCTAACTTTATAGCCTTTAAGAGATAAGTACAGATGTCTCTGTACCGATCCTTAAGACTGTATTAAGCTTGTTCATGAATTGTGATACCTAGGAAACCTAGTGCTCTAATACCAACTTGTCACGACCCAAATTCCCAACCCTCGGGATCGTGATGGAGCCTAGCACCATACTTGCTAGGCAAGCCAATGTTAGAAATTTAGCTAAAGCTTTCTTTTAAAAGTTACTTAAACACAATAGAACAATTTTAAAATAAAAGGAAATCTAATACTTTCCAATATATACAATCAGGAATAATATTCGATAAGATGAAACGAACCATGTACTATTACTAACTATATAACTACCAGGGTCTGGTGTCACAATTCACGAACTACTAAAGAATACTACAAATAATTGGGATGAAAGAAATATATCTCTGTTTAAATGAAATAAAATAGTATCTAAATAAATGGGAGATGACTCATCTCCGTGCGAATGATATCAGCTACTACTTTTACCTAGACCTGCCCAGTACCTGGATCTGCACAAGAAACTCATAATGAAATTGGTTCTTGAGTCAATCTTCTAAGTCTTTATTGGCTCGAAGCTCGAAGTGCAGAGTGTAGTATCAGTACAACCAACCCCATCTACTGAGTAAGTGCCGAGCCTAACCTCGACGAAGTAGTGACAAGGCTACGGCGGGGCATTCATAATGTAACCTGTGAACAATGTATAATAAATCAAGAGGGAAATTCTAAACAAAACAAAACAATAATCTGTAGTAATAAATAAACTAACTCAGCCACCTTTTCCAGGTCTCAGCTATAACCAATTCTCACATAAGTTTCCGAATTTCCAATTTTCACTTAAAAATAACCGTAAGTGCATAATATGAGAAACAGTAAAGTAAAACAGTAAGTTTTCAAATCATTGTCTTTAAAATCAGTAAAACATAAATGTCCTCCCTTATTTCTCCTTGTTGCGGTGCGCAACCCGCTCCCACCTGTCCACCCTTATTGCTTCTCCCTTTATATATCACCCTTATTTCTACTGTTGCGGCGTGCAACCCGATCCCACATGTCCACCTTTATCACTCCTTGTTGCGGCGTGCAATCTGCTCCCACCAGACAGTTACATCTCATTATTTATAATAAAAGGGTTCCAAAAATTAGATCAAAGTCTTTCAAAATATTTATCTCTTAGCAATCGTAAACAGAAAACTGTGCAATTAAGAAACTTCACTAATTATTAATCACATAACAAGTAAACATGAATATTCTCCCTTATCACTATGTGTTGCGGCGTGCAACCCGATCCCACCTGTCCACCCTTATTACTCCTCAATATATATCACATTTATTCCTCCTGTTGCGGCGTGCAACCCGATCCCACCTGTCCACTCTTATCACTCCTTGTTGCGGCATGCAACCCGCTCCCACCAGACAATCACATATATTTATTTAGAAAGAATATTTCACAATTTAAGTCAAAGTCTTTCACAATATTTTTGTATCAACAATTGTAAACAGAAAGCGGTGCTACTCATAAACTTCATTAATTATCATTTCATAATAAAACCAACCGGAATATATAGTAAAACACTTTCATCCAGCTCACACTTTTATGTATCATAATGAAGCCAAGGGAACAACCAACACTTCCAAAATAATTGAAAGAATACTTAACAACAAGTTGACGAAACCAAGTACACATGTAGGCATCAATGATCATACAACAATTAAGCTAGGGGTCAATTAAATTAGAAATGGGGAAGGGAATCATGTTCAACAGATACTTTGGTGGTGCATAGATACTCGTCACCTCACATATACACCACACACATGCAAATTCACATATCATTTAAGTTGGGGGTTCCTATTCCCTCAAGTCAAGGTTAAACCAAGTACTTACCTCGAATTTGCAGGCCACTCACTACTCAATCACATCTTTTCCTTTAGAATTTGCCTTTAACTCACTCGAATCTAATCATAATTAGTTCAATGTTATTAATTAATGCTAAAGGAACTAACTTTAATGTCAAACTATGATTTTCCTATGTTTTCTCAAAATAAGTTAAAACTCGACCCCGGACCCGCTTGGTCCAAACTCGGGGTTCAGACCAAATTCCGTTTAACCATTCACACCCGAGTCCTATTATGCAATTAGTTTCAAAACACGACCCCAATTCGAGGTTAAAATTTGATTTTTACAAAATTCTCTAAGTCTACCCAATCCCCCAATTTCTACCATGAAAACCCTAGATTCTAGGTTGAAATCTTGTTAAAAGGTTTTAAGGAATGAACGAAATTAGTTAGAGATCACTTACCAATGATTTGGAGAAGTTTGGGTTTTTGAAAAATCGCCTATGGAGGTCTAAAGTTTGAGAGAATTGAAAAATGGGTGAAAATCCCGCTAAAATCTTACTTAACAGGCTGTAGATGTCGCATTTGCGATACAAGGTTCGCAATTGCGAACAAGGAAGGGCTGGAAAAAGTCGCATTTGCGACAAAAAGTTCGCAATTTCGAACTGGGCATCGCAATTACGATGAAAAAGTTTGCAATTGCGACCACACCAGAAACCAGCAATTTTTGCCGACACGGAAATGAGCATAACTTCCTCATACGATGTCCAAATTCGATGATTCTTTTTCCTATGTCTCCGTAATTATGATACGGATATAATGGTTTAATAAAAACTGAATTTGGAGTTCATTTTCTTAATTTGGTATCATTTATGCTTGAAGAAACGACGACGAAACATCAAAAACAAGCGCAACATAGCCTAAACCTATCTGAAACTCACCCAAGCCCTCGGGGCTCCAAACTAAACATGCACGCAAGTCTAAAAATATCATACGGACTTGATCGTGCGATCAAATCATCAAAATAACATCTAAAATCACATATTTAACCTCAAAACTCATGATTTTCTCAAGAACACTCAAATTTTCTAACTTTTCAACTGGACGTCCGAATCAGGTCAAATCAACTCCGATTATCATCAAATTTCACAGATAGAACTTAAATATCATAACAAAATCATACCAGGATACGGAACCAAATTGCGGGCCCGATACCAATGAGTTCTAACATTAATTCATTTCTTTATTTCCTTTAAAAATCTGCACAACAATTTTCTTCAAAAATTGTTTTCTAAGGCTAGGGACCTCGGAATTCAATTCCGGGTATACTCCCAAGTCCCATTTTTTACCGCGGACATCCCGGGATTGTCGGAACACAGATCCAGATCCGTTTACTCAAAATATTGACCAAAGTCAACTAAAACCAAATTTTAACTCTTAAAATTACTATTTCTCATATTTCCACATAAAAGGTTTCCGATTTTACGGCCGGACCGCGCACACAAATCAAGGTAAATAAAATTAGTATTTATAAGGCTAATGTGCCTGGAATAGAGTCGTAATTCATAAGATGCCCTTTAGGATCATCACAACCACCCAGTCGTCAACATAGCATTCGACATTCTTGTGGAGAAGATCATAAAATATATTCTGCATAGCCCTTTGGTAAGTAGCACTAGCGTTCTTTAATCCAAAAGGCGTTACCTTGTTGCAATAAATACCTTTAGGGGTACAGTAAGCTCTTCATCTTTTGGCGCCATGCGAATTTGGTTATAACCCGATCAGCTATCCATAAATGACATTGCCTCGTACCCAGTAGAAGCATCAATCACCACCTCTAGAATAGGAAGCAGGAATTCATCTTTGGGACACGCATTGTTGAGATCTAAAGTCAACACACACTCAAATCTGGCAATTCTTCTTCCTTACAAGGACAATACTTGAGATCCATGTTGGGCATGTGACTTCGTGAATAAAGCCAGCTTTAATGAGTTTGTTAACTTCACTTTCAATCAAGGGAACCAAGTCCGGCCTAAAGCGCCTTTGGGCTTGCTTAGCAGGACGAGCGCCATTCTTGACTGCAAGGTGATGAATTGCTACTTTAGGTTCCAAGCCAAGCATCTCTTGTAACTCCAAGAAAAGACATCCTTGAATTCCTTGAGTAACTCGATATAAGTGCTTTTTTCACGGATTGCTAGTAAATCACTTAGGTATGTGGGCCTTAGTTCTTCATCTGTTCCAAAGTTAACTTTTTTTAAGGCATCAATCGTTGCCTTCGCCCCTTTTTCAAGTTCTGCGGGAGCATCTTTCACATCTTTATCTTCTTGAGGGTCCCCATCATTGAAGGATATGTGATAACATGGTGAAACATCCTCCAATTTCTCGTCATCCTCCATTAGAGATGAAACACCGCGCTTGCCTTGTGCAGTGACATGATTCAAAGAACCCACACTTTCTTCGTCTACAACACGTTCTTTAGTGTAGACTATAGTGTATGGCTTCACCTTTAGTACCTCATCACACGAAACCATGGCTTTTGTTTGTCACCTCATTCTAGACGGAACTAGACTTTGGAAATCCTTAGAGATCTTCTGAATTTTGGAAAAGTGGGTGTTCTTGTATTTGGATAATTTCTCTAGAACTTATTCCCTTTCTTTAATGGACCCAATCTTTCAAACACGGAAGTTCTCACAGTTGATTTTCCAAGTCGATTAAAGACAGAAGGCTTGTTAGAAGCGGCTGATTCATCTTATACAGTGATATAATTGTTGCTGCCCTTCTTATGGAGATGCACACTGGTGACAGTTGCTTGTATCCCAAACTTTCACATGGTTGCCTCGTCGCATCTTCTGATGGGAGATTCCCTAACTTTGAGGGCTCATTGGGATTTTATCCAGCTTTTGCAAATAACCTGTAAGTGTTAGGATCAAAACCTTCATATGTTCATTTTGTAGGGAGTACCACGTTGTGCAAACGATTTTGGGCCACAAACTCTGTAAGTGGCTTTGAGGACAACTTATTGCCTCAATTCATTTTACCGGAAGAGTTAACTCCTTTAGCATGTTAGTTTGGAGATTAAATGATTCACCTTCATCTTTCTTCCTTTAAGGGAAATATTGGAGCGCATGATTACTTTCTTTCAATAAGACGTAATATCCCATTTATAAGATTTGTTCGAGTTAGGTTGCACCTCTTCAGTAACACCTCTCGGTCTACAAGTAGTTACCTCAGCTCTTTTAGTAGTGGAATCTTCATTCTTTTTTTTCATGGCATCATCAGCTTTTAGCTTCTTCACAGTGTGGTTCTTCAAGTAGAACTTTGCATCGGCGAAGCGTGACTCAGCCTCGGGAATGGCTCATCATCCGCAACTATCTTCTTCTCGACTTCACCCTTGTGGTATTTTAAACATTGATGGTAGGTAAATGGAACTACTTTATTCTCATGTATACGTTGTATGAAGTCTTTACATCGATCACAAGCAGCCATGCACTTGATTTCATATCTTCAATGGTGATTCCCATCCTGATAGCACCTATGGCTCTTTTCCCCCTTGGTTGTGTAACGACCCGGCCTGTCGTTTTGAGTATCAGCACTGCGCTCGGTGTTCTGAGGGTTTGAGTATCTCTGCATGATGTATTATGACTTGCGTAAATCATCGGTGTTGGTTTTCAAGTTATCCGGAATCAATTTGGAAGAATGAACTTCAAGATTTAAGTTCTAAGTTGGAAGAATTTAATAAGTTTGAACTTTTTAGCATTTGACCTCGGAATGGAGTTTCGTCAGTTCCATTAGCTCCGTTGGGTGATTTTGCACTTGGGAACGCATTTGAATTGTAATTTAGAGGTCCATAGTTGAATTAGTCTTAAAATGGCGAAAGTTGGATTTTTAGAAGTTTGACCGGGAAAGGAATTTTTGATATCGGGGTTGGATTCCAATTCAGGAAGTTGGAATAGGTCCGTAATGGAAAGTGTGACTTGTGTGTAAAATTTGAGGCAATCGGAGTTGATTTGATATGGTTCGGACGCTCGGTTTTGATTCTAGAAGTTCTTGAAGTTTAGTTTGATTTCATGTGTTTTGACGTCCGATTCGTGGTTTTAGAAGTTATTTTGATGATTTCAGCGCGCGAGCGAGTTCCTGTTGTGTTTTTAGATTTGTGTGCATATTTGGTTTAGAGACCCGAGGGCTCGGGTGTGTTTCAGATTGGTTTCAAAATGATTTCTCATAAGATTTGAGTGTTGGTACTGGTGTCATCGCACTTGTGATGTATTGGTCGCAAATGTGGCAGTCGCAAATATGAAGAAGACATCGCATTTGCCGAATATTGGGTTGGTGGGTGGATTCGTATTTGCAAAGAAACCCATCGCATTTGCGAGGTTGGGTTGTTCGCTTTTGTGATGACCCTGTCGATTTTGTGAGGTTATGGACTTCCTATTTGCGAAGATTTTGTCGCAAATGCGACCTTATCAAGGAAGCCTCCAGTTCGTTTTTGTGAAATTTTGTTCGCATTTGCGAATCCCCTGTCGCAAATGCGACATCTGTAACCTGTTACGTGCTGAGGATTCCGAGTTTTTGCTTCATTTTTCATATTTTCGAACCCTAGCTTCGAGGTGAGGCGATTTTATGAAGAGATTTTCATACCAAATCATTGGGTAAGTATCTTTAATCAATTTCCAACTATATTTCATGACTTTATACAAGATTTAACATCAAATTCATGGGAAATCTATGGGAAAACTTGGGGATTTTGTCAAAGTTTTGCAAAATGAAAATTTGAGTATTGAGAGTCGAATAGGACTGGGATTTTAAAATAAAACACATATTTGGACTCGTGAGGTTATGGGTAGTCAAGACCTACCCTTGGACTCGGGTTTTTGATCGTGTGGGCAAGGGATTTGACTTTTGTTGACTTTTTAGAAATTGAATAAAAATCACACAATGCAAGAGAAAACAGTTTTGTGTAAGTTGAGTGTTAAGTTCGATGAATCGATGAAAGTATTTTTCCTAACTTTGTTGAGGGAATTTTTCCTACTATTTGCCATTGTTTGCTACATGCAGGGGTGATACATATATGAGATGACGAGCATATATGTATGTGCCGGGGTTAATCATGCTCGGGGGTAGATGATGTTAAAATTGTGTCTAACAGAATTACGTAACTTCCTTGCTTCATGCCTCGCTTGATTTACAGATATTAAGAACGTAGTATAAATGTAAGAAATAAAGACCTAGCCTAATATAACTTGATCAAATGTGATAGAATTCTGAGAATACATTGATGTGTCTAGTTTGGTCATCTCTATGCGTGATCATTACTACATTGCCCCGGCCGATATGTTGAGATGCTGGATTCTAAACCCGTGTTGCTAATAAATTGTGAGAATTTTGGAAGTACTTGAATTATATGGACCTTGAGGGTTCATTGAATCATTGTTAGCTTGTAAAGAAGCGATTGAGAACTTAGTTTGGAATATTCGTTGAACACTCTCCTTGATGTTATATATACTTCTCGCCTAGCCATTTTATTTATATTCATATGCTTGGTAAGGAAGAGTGTAAAGCACGAAGGGTGATGTCGTGACATTTTATATTCATTATCATGTGAGGAGGAGAGTAAAGCACGAAGGGTGATGTTGTGCAATTGTTTATATTCATTATCATGTGAGGAAGAGTGTAAAGCACGAAGGGTGATGTCGTGCCACATTATTGAGAGTAAAAGTACGAAGGGTGATGCCGTGCCATATTATTGAGAGTAAAAGCACGAAGGGTGATGTCGTGCCATATTATTGAGAGTAAAAGCACGAAGGGTGATGTCGTGCCATATTATTGAGAGTAAAAGCACAAAGGGAGATGTCGTGTCATGTTATTGAGAGTAAAAGCACGAAGGGTGATATTGTTCCATGTCAATGTGAGTAAAAGCACGAAGGGTGATGTTGTGACATTGCATTTGTACTTTTATACTTTTGTATCTTTTCGAGTTCATGGCACGATGGGTGTTTCCGTGCAAGTAAGGACGAGGGACATGCATTATGTTATGATATCCTTTACTTGCATATATCTTCATGACTTACCTTGAATTGTTACGGTCGTACTTATAGTTCTTATGTGACTTGTTGTCACTATTCTTTCCTTATTCGTTGTCTCAATCGTTGTTGTGTTGCCTAGGCCTTCTAATTGTTTAATTTGCAAACATCATGCCTACTTTCTGCTGGTACACCCATGTCATATCTGTTTTGTTGCACTTAGGCACGAGTCTTCTTCCATGTTGGCCATTCATGCTCTACATGTTGCATTATCAAGAACATGCACCCCTCTCCCCTTCTCTTATTTGTTATATCTATCTTCACTCCTCCATCATGCTAGTTGGTTGAAGTTATAACCCCTTTTCATAATTGTTGTCATTACCTTTACTGATGCTCTTCTGTACATTCTCGTTCATTATTACTGCTTGCGTATTTCTTTCCTTGTCATTTATATCATCGGTATTTCTATCATTTGGTTGGTACTGTTTTATGCATATATGGTGAGGATGAGATAAATGCACGAAGGGTATTGTCGTGCCGTTAGATTTGATGTCTAGAGTACTTCTTCCACACTATGAAAGTTTTGAGGTGATTGTTGTGGTTCAAGGGCTTTCGTTCTAAAGAAAGGGCCGATTAAGATGTTGGAAATTGTTGAATTGTGATTCTTTTTTGTACTCTTTTATTACTTTGTATAGTCGCATTGTGTACTCTATTCTATTATTCTGTCGTATAGTTTTATTGCTAGTTTACATTATAGTGTTTATTAATGAGCATCTTTTAACTAAAAGCCTTTTCACTACTTCGACGAGGTTAGTCAAGATACTTACCAGTACATGGGATTGGTTGTACTGATACTGCTCTTCTGCACACTCCGTGCAGACTATTGGAGCAGAGTTGCTGATGAAGTTGGGAGCTGACCTTGAAGATGTTCGTGTATTCTGGATAGAAGCTTCCACTAGTCCTTGGTAGTTTTAGACATTATTAATCTGTTCATGTAGTTTTCAAACAGATCGTGTGATTATTTATATTTGCTTTGTAAATTCTAAATCATAGAAACACACGATTCATACTACCAGTTCTTGGGTAAATTTGTAAAAGTTCAGATAAATCCTTTTTTTTTCTATAAGTTCATTTGGTTTGTTTTTTTTAGTTAGGTGCCATCATGCCTGTGATTTTTGGGTCATGACAAGTTGAATCCTTAAATTATCACATGACTTTCTGAGAGTTCGTTCATGGAAATACCAAGTTCTTTCATAGTGCGAATTGGCAAGTTGTTCACTGAGGATACTCCATCAACAAAAATTCGATTTAACCCTTCATCGCGCATATAGATGTAACGACCCGGTCGGTCGTTTTGAGAGTTAGTACTCTGATCCCCTAATAACTGCTTTTCCCATGTCTATTTCAGCCTTTGGGACTTGTCGGAACGTTAAAGTTGTGAATTTCGTAGAGTTTTTGGACACATAGTCCTTATATGTGAGTTTAAGCTTTAGAAATTGGGTCGTAGTTGTAACTGTGTGAAGAAGGATCCGAAATGGAATTTCGTCGACTCTGTCAGCACCGTTGGGTGATTTCAAGGTTAGGAGCGGATTCAGAATGTGGTTTCGAGGTCTGTAGTAGATTTAGGCTTGAATTGGCGAAAGTTAGAAATTCGGCAATTTCGACCGATAGGTGAAATTTTGATATCGGGCTCGGAATGGGATTCCGAAAGTGGCAGCAGGTATGTAGTGTCATTTATGACATGTTTGTAAAATTTGAGGTCATTCGGACTAGATTTGATGTATTTCGGCATCGGTTGTGGATTTTAGAAATTTCATAAGTTTTTAGGCATTAATCCAAGCATAATTGGTGATTTTGATGTTGTGTGTTGTATTTTGAAGGCTCGACTAAGTTTTTATAAGGTATTAGGACTGGTTGGTAAGCTTGGTTGAGGTCCCGGGGGCCTCGGGGATGTTTCGGATGCTCAACGGGTGATTTTTGAGCTTAGAAATCCAGCTGAAGCATTACTGGTTCTGGTGTCTCGCACCTACAGATGGGGAGCCACAGGTGTGGAGGGAGGCTCGCAGGTGCGGAAATTGGTCAAGGCTGTCAGGCTCGCAGGTGTGCACGGGGTTCCACAGGTGCGGAGCCGCAGGTGCGGCCCAGCAACCGCAGGTGCGACCCCAGCTGAGTAAGTGACTTTTCGTACCTGCGATGGATTTTCCGCAGGTGCGGTCCTATAGTTGCAGGTGCGGAATTCCTGGGCTATTTATACAAAATCCGAGGGTTTGAATTTTATATTTTTTAAAATAATTTGGAGCTTGGGATTTTGCAATTTTCAGTGGGTTTTGAGGAGAAGCTTCATAGGTAACGATTTTTAACCTTAATTCATTAGTATATCATTAACCCATAGCAATTTCTTCAATCTAATCAATGTAATTGGCTGAAAAATCATGAAAATGGGAGGAAGTCCCCAAGAAGAAATCTGAGGATTTTAGGAAATTTTGACGTCGGATTTTGGTGATTCTTGTTTGAGTGAGTTCGTGAGTCAATGGGTGTTCTAAATTTGTAACATTCACTCGTTTCCGAGATGCGAGCCCGGGGGAATTTTCGGGCAATTTTCCTAATTTCGCGTATTAGCTTCGAACTAATTAGCTATATTGATTCCTTAAAGTGATATTTACATTATGCAATTGAATTGAATAGATTTGGGCCATTCAGAGTCGGGTACTTGTGTCAAGAGCGTGGTTTTGAGTTGAATAGTGCAGTCGAGGTAAGTGGCTTGCCTAACTCTGTGTTGGGGACCTCCCCTTAGGTTGTTTTGATACTATTTGTTGTATGGGCGCTGTGTACGTGAGGTGACAAGTACGTACACGGGCTATTGTTGCTAAAATTCCATTCTTCCTACCCATGCCATAAATAATTTTTACTCTTATTACACTGCTTAATGTGCTACTTGTGTAGTTTAGACTAGGAAGAAGCATGCCTACCTGTTTACCGAAATTCCTTATTTGATGCAATGTGTACCATGTTGGATAGTCTTTATCTTGTTCCTGCTTTTGATGTTTCACTGAAATGTTCAAATATACTATATTCGGTATTCATTCGCATTGCATATTTAAATTGGGACTACTGACATATTCCGGGAGCTTTCCCATGTAGTGCATATTTAAATTGGGACTACGGACATATTCTGAGAGCTTTCCCCCTATACTGTATATTTAAATTGTCACTACGGACGTATTCTGGGAGCTTTCCCCCCTGTACTGCATATTTAAATTGGGACTACGGACGTATTCCGGGAGCTTTACCCCTGTGTATCTTTACATTTGGAACTACGGGACGTATTCCGGGAGATTCCATCGTGTGATACTTTGTGCTGAGCCAAGGGCTCCTTATTGCTGTTTTACTTTCAAATCATTCATTTTCTACTGCTTAACTTAGCTTTTATATCTGTCTGTAGTGTTTTAAACCGTTTTACTTATTAAAAAAAATCCAGTAGAGCCTTAACGTGACCTCGTCACTACTTGACTGGGTTAGGCTTGACACTCACTGGGTACCAATTGTGGTGTACTCATGCCCTTTCCTGCACATGTTTTTCGTGTGCAGATCCAGGTACCAACACTATGTTTCGTGGCTAAGGGTCCGAGCAGCTGCTTTGAGGAGACCGAAAGGTAATTCTGCCGCGTCCGTAGAGTCATTCGAGTCACTATCCGTTCCAGACTTAGATAGATTTTATATGTATTTTCCCTTACGTTGTATAGAGCTAGTGACTAATGTGATATTCCGGGTTTTGGGAGTTATAATTGTACATGCCGAGCGGCTATGTTTTGTTTTCCTTATATTCTTTTCTGTCTTTAAATTTTATTTTATTTATTTCCGCAATGTAGGCTTACCTAGTCGTAGAGACTAGTTGCCGTCACGATGCCTTTCGGAGGGTAAATCAGGCCATGACAAGTTAGTATCAGAGCGTCTAGGTTCATAGGAGTCACAAGTCACAAGCCGATTTATTATAGTCTCGCGGATCGGTGCAGAGACGTCTGTATCTATCTTCGAGAGGCTATGTAACTGTTAAGAACAATCACATTCTTTGGAATTCCTTGTCGTGCTAGTTACTGTCATCAAATTCTAAAACTCTATTATACTCTTTCTCACAGATGGTGAGGACCCGTATCGGACGTACTAACGATCAGGCACCCGAGCCCCCAGCCAGAGCCGCCAGAAGCAGGGGTAGGGGTAAAGGACGAGCATGCGATGTAGCTCGAGCACCGGAGAGAGCAGCGACAGAGGAGCCACTAGCAACTACAGTTGGAGGGGCACAGGAGGTCCCTACTATTACTCCAGCCCTCTAGGAGACTTTGGCTCAGTTCATGAGCTCCTTCAGCACTCTGTCTCAGGAGGGACTACTCCCAATAGCTCCAGCCACATTTCAAGCCGGGGGAGGGGCACGAACTCCCGCAACCCGTACTCCTAAGCAGAGGGTCCATATTGGGCAGGTTCTAGAGTATATCCATATGCCCCCAGCTGCTCCATTTCAGCATGATGACAAAGTAGTTGTTTATGAGGTAGGGCAACTCAGACTTGAGAGGTACCAGAAGTACCACCCACCTATTTTCAGCGGACTAGCTTCAGATGATACTCTGGGTTTTCTTGAGGAGTGTCATCGCATTCTCTGCACTATTAGTATTGTTGAGACGAGTGGGGTTTCTTTTACCCCTTTCCAGCTGAGGGGAGCGGCTTATCAGTGGTGGCATGCCTATGAGTTTAGTAGTCCGGAGGAGGTAGCTTCACTTACTTGGGGTCAGTTCTCCGAAATGTTTTTGCTTGAGTTTGTCCCTAAGAGCCTCAAGGATGCTTGGCGTGCGGACTTTGAGCAGTTGCGCCAGGGTATTATGACTGTATCGGAGTATGCAGTCTGTTTTAGTGACTTGGCTCGTCATGCACCGACCTTGGTTGCCACAATCAGAGAGAGGGTTCGACGCTTCGTTGAGGGACTTCACCCCAGTATGGCCACGGAGTTGGAGAGAGATATCACTTACCAGCAGGCCGTGAGCATTGCCCCGAGGATTGAGAGTATGTTAGCCCGGGACAGAGAGGAGAGAGAGGCTTAGAGGTCTCGAGAGACTGGTCATTTTTCGGGAGTTCGTGCACCAGCATCATGCTATGGTAGGGGCTTTGTGAGTCGCCATGTTCATTCAGCTCTTCCAGCAGCCAGTGGTATTCCAGCTCCTCCTAGACCTCAGGAGCCTTATTATGCACCACCAGTATCTTATGTGCCTCTTGCTCGAGGTGCTATCACAGGCCAGTTCAGAATCAGCACCAGCCGCCACGTCCTCCGAGGGGTTGTTTTGGGTGTGGTGACCCTCGCAACGTGATCTGAGATTGCCCTAGAGCTAGGAGGGGTGCATCATCTCAGACTTATCAGGCCCCACGTGCTCCACCGGGTCCACCATCTATACTTACAGCCCCAGCTAGTACCCCACCTTCTCAGACAGCTCGAGGTGGAGGTCGGGGAGGTCGAGGCTAGGGAGAGGCCAGGCCAGGTACTATGCTCTTCCAGCCCGTTCAGAGGCCATAGCTTCAGATTCAGTCATCACAGGTCCCTGTTTGTCATAGGGATGCATCAGTATTATTTGACCCATGCTCTACGTATTCATACGTGTCTTCTTATTTTGCTTCACATCTGGGGGTATCTCGAGATTCTTTGAGTTCCCCTGTTTATGTTTCTACTTCGGTGGGAGTTTCTCTTATTGCTCAGTATGGTAGATTTCGATGTTATCTTGGTCATGGACTGGTTGTCTCCCCGCTATGCTATTCTTGATTTTCACGCCAAGACCGTGACGCTGGCTATGCCAGGATTGTCGAAGTTAGAGTGGAGAGGTACCTTAGAGTATACTCCCCGCAAATTCATTTCTTGCCTTAAGGCTTAGCAGATGGTTGAGAAGGGGTGTGATGCGTACTTAGCCTATGTGAGAGATGTTAGTGTTGATACCCCTACAGCTGAGTCAGTTCCAGTTGTACGGGACTATCTTGATGTTTTTCCAGCTGATCTTCCGGGTATGCCACCTGACAGAGATATTGATTTCGGCATTGATTTGTTGCCGGGCACTTAGCCCATTTCCATTCCTCCCTATCGTATGGCTCCTCCTAAGTTGAAGGATTTGAAGGAGCAGTTGCAGGAGTTGCTTGATAAGGGTTTCCTCAAGCCCAGTGTATCACCTTGGGGTGCTCTGATATTATTTGTGAAGAAAAAGGATGGTTCTATGCGTATGTGTATTGATTATCGACAGTTGAACAAGGTCACGGTGAAGAACAGGTATCCATTGCCTCACATTGATGATTTGTTTGACCAGTTACCGGGTGCCAAGGTATTTTCCAAGATCGACTTGTGTTCTGGCTATCATCAATGTAAGATTCGGGAACCGGATATCCTGAAGACTGCCTTCAGGACTAGATATGGCCATTATGAGTTCCTTGTTATGTCATTTCGGTTGACCAATGCCCCAGCAGCCTTTATGCACTTGATGCACAACGTGTTCCGGCCTTATCTTGATTCTTTCGTCATTATGTTTATTGATGACATCTTGGTATATTCTCGGTCCCAGGAGGATCATGAGCAGCACTTGAGGACCGTGCTTCACACTTTGAGGGAGATGAAATTATATGCAAAATTTTCTAAGTGTGAATTTTGGATTGATTCTGTGGCATTCTTAGGCCATGTGGTGTCTTGTGATGGGATCAAGGTAGAAGAAGGTAGAGGCGGTGCAGATTTGTCCTAGACCGTCTTAAGCTACGGAGATCCGCAGTTTCCTTGGGTTGGATGGGTACTATCGCCGTTTTGTGGGGGGATTTTCATCCATTGTTGCACCTATGACCAGATTGACTCAAAATGGTGCTCCGTTCAGGTGGGCTGAGGAATGTGAGGAGAGCTTTCAGAAGCTCAAGACATCCTTGACTACAGCCTCAGTGTTGGTATTGCCTACGGGTTTAGGGTCTTATACAGTCTATTGTGATGCTTCGAGGATTGGCCTTGGGGCGGTGTTGATGCAGGACCGTAGGGTGATTGCCTATGCGTCCAGACAGTTGAAGGTGCATGAGATGAATTATCCAGTTCATGATTTCGAGTTGGAATCTATTGTTCACGCCTTGAAGATATGGCATCATTATTTATACGGTGTTCCCTATGAGATTTTCATGGATCACCAGAGTTTGCAACACTTGTTCAATAAGATGGACCTCAATTTATGCCAGCGGAGATGGTTGGAGTTACTAAAGGACTATGACATCACCATATTATACCACCGGGGGAAGGCCAATGTGGTGGCCGATGCCTTGAGTCGGTAGACAGAGAGTTTGCTTAGTTTGGCATATCTTCCTGCAGTTGAGAGGCCCTTAGCCTTCGATGTTCAGTCCTTAGCCAGTCAGTTCATGAGATTGAATCTTTCAAAGCCTTGCCGAGTATTGGCTTGTGTGGTTGCTCGATCTTCTCTTTATGACCGCATTCGAGAGCGCCAGTATGATGATCCCCACCTTCTCGTTCTTCAGGACAGGGTTCGGCGAGGTGATGCCAGGGATGTGACTATAGGTGATGACGGTGTGATGAGGATACAGGGTCGGATTTGTGTGCCCAATGTGGATAGGCTTCGGGAGTTGATTCTTGAGTAGGCCCACAGCTCGCGGTATTCCATTCATCCGGGTACCGCGAAGATGTACCAGGATCTGAGACAACACTATTGGTGGAGAAGGATGAAAAAATGATATAGTAGAGTTTGTGGCCAAGTGTCTCAGCTGTCAGCGAGTCAAATATGAGCATCAGAGACTAGGAGGACTACTTCAGCAGATTGAGCTTCTAGAGTGGAAGTGGGAGCGGATCACCATGGACTTTGTGGTTGGACTTCCTCGGACTTTGAGAAAGTTCGATGCCATTTGGGTGATTGTGGATCGGCTAATCAAGTCAGCCCATTTCATTCCACTGTTGAATACATATTCCTCCGAGAGGTTCGCGGAGATTTATATCAGGGATATTGTTCGTCTCCACGGTATCCCAATATCTATCATTTTAGACAGAGGTACACAGTTCACTTCACGGTTCTGGAGAGTCGTTCAACAGGAGTTAGGCACCAGGGTAGAGTTGAGTACAACCTTTCACCCTCAGACAGACGGACGGTCTAAGCGCACGATTCAGATTCTTGAGGATATGCTCTGTGCCTGTGTGATGGAGTTTGGAGGGTCATGGGACCGATACTTGCCACTTGCAGAGTTTGCTTATAATAATAGTTACCAGTCCAACATTCAGATGGCACCGTGTGAGCCTTTGTATGGTAGACAATGTCGGTCTCCAGTGGGATGGTTTGAGCCGAGCGAGGCCCAATTGTTAGGTACAGATTTGGTTCAGGATTCCCTGGACAAGGTGAAGGTGATTCAGGAGAGACTTCGCACAGCTCAGTCCAGGCAGAAGAGTTATGCGGACCGGAAGGTTCGTGATTTGGCATTTATGGCTGGTGATCGAGTTTTACTTCGGGTATCGCCTATGAAGGGCGTCATGAGGTTCGGGAAGAAGGGTAAGTTGAGTCCGAGATTTATTGTATCTTCATCTCCGGAAGATCAATGAGATTTAACTCGAAGAGTTTTTAAAACATTTGCTAGCACATCAGAATCCAGAAATGGGTACTCCTTCTCTTGCATTTCTTTTAGAGTCAACTTTCCACTTGGTTTATCTTGAAAAGAAGTGGATTTCGTACTCTGCTTCTTGCTTACCTTCGTTGTGAACTTCACAGGTGATGTGTTGACATTCATAGCTTCTTTGTTTTCTGACTTGGGTTCAAACTTGCTCCATTTCCTGACTTCTTGCTTGTCGTTCCCTTTGCGATGCTCTTAGATAGGCAGCCTTTCGTTTCCAGTGGAGGCCATTCTTAACTCTATGTCATGGCAACGAGTCGCAAGTTCTTCAAAAGTGCTAGTCTTGATACCTTGCAAGATGTAGCGGAGTCCCCAATGCATGTCTTGGATGCACATCTCCAGGCCCCAAGCTTCACTAAGCATGTCTTTGCAGTTGAGGCTTGCATTCCTCCATAATAAAGTCGATAACTAGTTCATCCTTTCATTGACGAGTATTTGTAAGTTCCATCATACTTACAGTACATCTTGTAATATAAAAGTGATTGAGGAATTCTTGTTATGTTGATCCCAACTATCAACAGATCCAACCTCGAGGTTTGTGAACCAATCAAAATCATTTACTTTTAATGAGCGCACGAACTGCTTGACGAGGTAATCTCCATATGTCCCAACATTATTGCATGTATCAACGAAGTGCACCACATATTGCTTTGGATTGCCTTTTCTGCCAAATTGTTGAAATTTTGGAGGTTGATAGTCAGCAGGCATCTTTAACATATCGATCCTTGAAGTGTACGGCTTTGCGTAGGTAAAGGAGGACTAATGACTATGAAGAAACTTCATATTTGTTTTCTATAGTCCCTTCAATAAACTCCTTTAGTTGATAGATTCGAATCATCCCTTCCGAAGATACTGGAATTTCCTTAGTGGATGTAACTTGTCGTCGGGGAGGATCAATCTCTTGAACTTCTGGGAGTTTTCCAAGTGCATGGGTGGATTCTTCTTCCATCAAGATTCCAACCCTGTTTGTTAACTTGTCAATTCTAGCATCTCGATTTTCCATGCACTTGGTAAAGCAGCGATTGCTTCCGTCAAGTTTGCCAATTGCTCCTCCACAAATGAAGTGTTTGTCACTGTGGCTTGCATTATTATTGTGGATGATGGATAGTAGCATGGATTGTCACACAGATTGATCCGAGAGAACCCATCACTTGAAGCATCATATCTTCCTTCACGGCAGAGTTCTTGGATCCGGAGAGGTCAATCAAAGCAAGAGTTTTCTTAAGCTTTTCATCAACGTCGCTTTCTCCTTCGGGTGCGTTTGTGGAAGATCTTGCTCCTTTTGTGGATGAGGATCCAAAAGAGGGGTTGATGCGGATGACACTTGTAGTGCTTGTTGTCCTAAAGAGCTTGCCTTGCTCCTTCTAGTTGGTTCAAATCTTCCAAAGGTAACATCGAGGATGCTTTCTACATCAACGTAGAACCTGGGATTAGCAGCCTTGGTGAAAGTTGATCTGGAGTTGATTTGAATCCATTTTGATGTTCTTAAACTTTGGTGATTGAAAGTTGAGATGAGAGGTAGAGATTTTACCACCAGGCGTGCTAGAATTTGTAGACAATAAATTTGCGTCGAGAAAATAAAATCAAGGCCAAAAATATTGTATTAATCGTAGTATTTGATTTCAAATAATATGAGTGTACAATCTCTATGGTTCTTCTAATTCTACTTTTCCAATATAAATTCAAGGGTCTTTGAGCTTGATCCTGAACCTATATTTGTTGTCATAAATGATGATCTTGAATTCAACTAGCACGACTTGATTTGAACTCGTACTCTTTGAATCTTGATTTGTTCTTCGTTCTTGAGCTTGAAGTTGATTTGTTCTTTGTTATTGAGCTTAAACCTGATTTCTTGAAGCTTGAAACTTGTGGAGGAATTTGCAGTGTTTGATTCGCGAGCTCTTTCTTGCTTCTAGTTATAAATTCTGGTGTCTTTCTGAGATATGAAGGCCCCTATTTATAGTTGTGGAGGGGAAGAATTGTGATGAGAACAAACTCTTTCCGACCAATCAGATTGAAGAGTGATAAGGCTGCATTTGATTGGCCAGAACATATCACTTGCACACTTGGCACGATTTCATTGGCATTTTAATTTATCTTGGCATGCATTGTCATTTTGACACGTGGCACGATCATATTCGCTCTTTTTATTTTACTTGGTTTGCCATGTCATTTGACATGTGACACCAAATTAGGCCTCTAGGAAAATGACATTTTGGGCTTAATGAAGTGGACTCATTATTTGTAGCCCAACTAAATAGGCTAGCCCAACACTTTGAAATTATTTATTTAATCCATATATATTGGATCGAACTTATATAACTAATCCAATTATACTATCCCATAATATTATTTGGACTAATATATATTGAATTTAAAATATAATCTAAATTATTTTATGGATTTAATCATAATAAAATTTATATGCCTACAACTGTATTGTGTAATTATTAGATTGTGTAATTACTACCATAGTAATTACACCAATTCTAATTACTAGTTGGTTTTCTAAACAGACCCTTAGGATCTAAACACCTTTGAATTGCTTATAAGTCAAACGGCATGATTTTAGTCAAATTTACTTTGAGCATAACTATTAACTAATTGCAACACTAGTTGTAGCACTTTTTTAAAACTTTAAGTTACCCTTTATCTATTAATCCAACAGGTTGTAGCATTATTATCCGAAGATATAATTTATACTTACAACATAAAACCTCTGTATTTCTCTCTCTATATATATACTCTCGACATTTAATCTGTTTGAATTATTTTGGAGTAGAAGGGTCAAATTAATTAATTTTTATAAATTCGAG
Organism: Nicotiana undulata; assembly: GCA_005239495.1. Classification (NCBI taxonomy): domain Eukaryota; kingdom Viridiplantae; phylum Streptophyta; class Magnoliopsida; order Solanales; family Solanaceae; genus Nicotiana; species Nicotiana undulata. Next base: position 42,562 of record MDKH01221458.1, read on the forward strand.
AATAAGTTCTTTAAAATAAACTTACATATTTAAAAACTAAATAACTAGAAACGGTGCCCTCAAGTCTTTCTCTCTCTCGGTGCATGGTAGCTTAACATGCGCCAACCATGGGTGGTAAGAGAGTGGGCATCCCAACCAAGAAGGCTCTCATGGAAAATGAAACATCTGCCTCGCAAACTCAACGAGGGAAACATGATGACAGTAAGAAAGTAGTGGGAAATGCAAAAGCGAATTCAAAATCCAATGAAACAGTACCGACGAACAAGGAATCAGAGAAAGCACAGCAAAATTGAAGCAGCAAGGTGCTGGAATGAAGTAGTACAAGCTTCGCCTAGTCAAATGCAAACTGAATCAGGAAGTAGCGGTAAGAAATCATGTGCAGATGAGGTCGATGAGGGAAACACATAAGAAGAAGAAGAAGAAGAAGAAGAAGAAGAAGGAGGAGGAGGAGGAGGAGGAGGAGGAGGAGGAGAATAAGGAGGAGGAGGGGAAGGAGAAGGAGAAGGAGAAGAAGAATGAGAAGAAGGAGAAGGAGAAGAAGAAGAAGAAGGAGGAGAAGAAGGAGAAGAAGGAGGAGAAGAAGAAGAAGAAGAAGAAGAAGAAGAAGAAGAAGAAGAAGAAGAAGAAGAGGATGAGGACGAGGAGGAAGAAGAAGAAGAAGAGGATGAGGACGAGGAGGAGGAGGAGGAGTTCAAATTGAGATGAATTTGATATCAAAAATATCAAATGTATGATACAATTTAGAACATGTTCCACAAATCAGTTGGAGAGAATTCAATTGTTGAAACTGAACTGGAGAGTATCGGTACAGAAATTGCTTATTGGGAAAATATTGTGGTATGCTATGTTCTAGGGGCACACACTCCTTTTGCCGTAATTCGGGACTTTGTTCAACGATTTTGGGGAAAACATGGAACTGATAGGATTGCTATGCTAAAGAATTGAGTAATAGTGGTGAGATTCGAAATAGTAGAAGGAAAACAAAAGGTTATTCAGGCGGTATCTACCACTTTGATAACAAACCTTTTATTGTTAAAAAGTGTTCACTATATCTATAATTCACAAGAGAATAACCGCTAATTGTTCCAATCTGGATCGAGTTATCAGGATTAGACTTTAAATACTAGAGTCCAAAAGGCTTGAGCAAAATTGGGAGTCTAGTTAGAAAGGCTCTAATGGTGGACCACAACACTGGAAAAAAAAATTGATTTGAAGTTTGCGTGGCTACTAGTGGAAGTGGAGATGGGAGTACAATTGCCTGATGTGGTGATTTTCAGGAATGAAAAAGGGAAATTTATAGAGTAGGAACCGAGTTATGATTGGAAGCCAACCTTGTGCAAGCACAACTCCAAATATGGGCATATTGGTGATGAATACAAATTGAAGAAGAAACAACCAAAGGCTCCACAAGAGCAATATGATGACCCAAGGGGTCATTTTATGAAATTAGATCTAATTTTAGGCTTATTAGCCATAAAAGGCTAATTTTAATCACCTCGATTTGCGTGCGCAGTCCGGGCGTAAAACGGAAAGCTTTTAGGTGAAAATATGAGAAATAGTAAATTCTAGAGTTAAATTTTGGTTTAGTTGACTTTGGTCAACATTTTTGGTAAACGAACCCGAATCTATGTTCTCGCGATACCGGGAGGTTCGCAGTAAAATATGGAACTTGCGCGTATACCCGAAATTTAATTCCGAGGTCCCAAGCCTTAGAAAATATTTTTTGCAGAAAATTGTTCTACTTGTTAATTTAAGAAATAAAATAATATGTGAAATATATGATATCGGGCCTGTATTTTTGTTCCGAAGCCCGAAACAAGTTCGTTATGTTAAGTATGTCCTATCTGTGAAGTTGCACGAGAATCAGACTTAATTTGATATAATTCGGACATCCGGTTGAAAAGTTATGAATTTGAGTGTTCTTGAGGAAATCTTGAGTTTTGAGGCTAAATCTGTAGATTTTGATGTTATTTTGATGACTTGATTGCACGAACAAGTCTGTATGATACTTTTAGACTTGTGTGCATGTTTTGTTTGGAGCCACAAAGGCTCGGGTAAGTTTCGCGTAGGCTACGGAGTGTCTAGACTTAGAAAAATACCCCAACAACTGAACATCTGGTGTGGGGGCCTCAGATCTCGCAAATGGGAGGTCAGGCTTCGCAAATACGAAGCCAATGGCCAGCCTCAGATCTCACAAATGCGAGGTCCTGGGGTTGCAAATGTGAAGGGCCCTGTTCGCAAATGCGAGGTCATGTTCGCAAATGCGAGGTCCTGTTCGCAAATGCGAGGTCCTGTTTGCAAATGCGATATCTCTCCGGAAAGCCCAGGGTTCGCAAATGCGAGACCCGCAACCTGTTATATCAGCTTTTTTACGGGATTCAATTCTTTTCCAATTTTCTAAAATCCTAAACCTCCATAGGCGATTTTCCAAAGACCCAAACTTCTCCAAACCATTGATAAGTGATCTCTCACTAATTTCTTTCAATTCCTAACAACTTCTAACAAGATTACACCCAAAAATCTAGAGTTTCCATTGTAAAATTTTGGTTTTTGGGAATAGCTTAGAAATTTCAAATTTTGGGGAATTGGACCTCGAATTGAGGTCAGGTTCCAATACCAATTGTATATCCGGGCTCAGGGGAGATTGGGTAAACGGGTTTTGGTCCGAACCTCGACTTTAGACCAAGCGGGTTCGGGGTCGATTTTTGAATTTGAATAGGAAAACTTAGGAAAACCATTGCTTTTCAATAAAGATGATTCCTTTAGGCTATGATTGATAACATTGAACAAATTGTGATTAGATTTGAGTGGGTTAGAAGCAAATTCTAAAGGAAAGGCTGTGCTAGAGCAGTGAAGTGCTTGTTAGATCGAAGTAAGTGCTTGGTTTAACCTTGACTTGAGGGAATAGAAATCCACAACTTAATTGTTATGTGAAAATTCATGTGTGTGGTGTATAGGTGAGGTGACGAGTATCTATGCACCACCAATGGTCTGCTTATATGATCCCTTCCCTGTTTCCAATTTAATTGCTTCATGTTTTCAATTGTTTCATGTTCATTATCGTTTCTATAATTACTTGGCTTGTTATATTGTTTTAAGTCTTGCTGCAATCATTTTTGGGAAAGTATTAGTTGTTTTCCTTGGTTTCATTGTGGTACATAAAGACTGAGTGGGTTGACATCGTTTTACGATATGTAAATATATATATATATATATATATATATATATATATATATATATATATATATATATATGTATGTGTGTGTGTGTGTGTGTATTCCTGTTTGTTTCATTTTTGAGATATTATTTATGAAGTTTGCGAGAACTACCGTTTACTGTTTATGATTGTTGAGACAAAAGTATTGTGAAATACTTGGCCTGAATTGTGAAAGTTTTTAATAAATAAATAAATTGATAGTGATAAGGGTGGACAGGTGAAGCAAATGATAGTGATACGGGTGGACAGGTGAAACAAATGATAGTGATAAGGGCAGACAGGTGAAACAAATGATAGTGATAAGGGTGGACAGGTGAAACAAATGATAGTGATAATGGTGGACAGGTGAAATAAATGATAGTGATAAGGGTGAACAGGTGAAATAAATGATAGTGATAAGGGTAGACATGTGAAATAAATAATAGTGATAAGGGTGGACAGGTGAAATAAATGATAGTGATAAAGATGGACAGGTGGGATCGGGTTGCACATCGCAACAAGTAATTGATAAGGGAGGACATTTATGATTTATTGATTTTAAATACAAAGATTTGGAAAATTTACTGTTTTACTCTACTGTTTCTCATATTATGCACCTTTGGTTATTTTAAAGTGAAGTTTACAACTATGAAAATTCATGTGAGATCTTGGTTACAACTGAGTCCTGGAATAGGCGAATGTGTTATTTTTATTTATTGTTGTAGTTTATCTTTCTAGTTTGTGTAGAATTGTTTTATTGCTTTATTACATATATACACTGCCACAGGATGTGTTATAATTTCCCGCCTTAGCCTCGTCACTACTTCGTCGAGGTTAGGCTCGGCACTTACTCTGTACATGGGGTCAGTTGTACTGAACTACACTTTGCACTCTTTTGTGCAGATCTAGGTACCAGCCAGCATTAGAGATTTTTAGTAGCGGTCATTCTACATTTGGAGACGCGAGGTATATCTGTCGGCGTTCGCAGATCCCTGAAGTCTCCTCTTAGATCATTGTGACTGTTTTATATTTTCTCAAATTAGCTATATTATTCTTTCAGCCCATTATTTGTAGTAATCTTAGAAGATTGCTTTAAATTTATTTATTGTGTTTAAGTAAATAATCGAAGGAAATTAGCTAATCGAATTCTAACATTGGCTTGCCTAGCAAGTGTGGTGTTAGACCCCATCATGATCGCTAAGGTTGGGAATTTGGGTCGTGACAAGCAACAAACTAAACCTATTGAACTTGAACAAGCAGGTAAGGGGAAGGTGAATGAAAGGCCTCACGCAACAGGCCAAAAGCAAGATGACAGGGGTAAGAAGTTTGACATAACACATGCAGCAAAATTGACAACCCAGCCCGATAAATATGAACAAGGGACAGTATCAAGATGGCAAACTCCTCTAAGGATTGGTAAAACTCAACCAAAGTAGGCACAACATGTTACTAGTTCAAACTCCTTTCAGGTACTACATAGACATGAAGTTAATACTAGAAGAATCGGCACAGGTCTTACTGTAGGTGACTGTCCAATCCCTCATGTCGAGGATGGATAGTTTTCTCAACTGGAATGTGAAGGGGCTTAACGCCCCTAAGAAGCAAAGGGAGGTAAAGTTCCTTGCAGTGAAGATAGAGTAGTCTTAATAGGCTTACTAAAAAGTAATTGATTAGACAGATTGCTATCAGGCTGTTTGTGGGATGGGACTTTGTCTCAAATCTTGAATGCCACTATAATGGTAGAATATGGATTACCTGGAGACCTGATTATTTTAAGGCTATCACATGTGAGGTTCAGTGCATTCCTCTTAAATTGTCATTTGACTTGACCTATGTTTATTCCTTCAATACAAAAGAAGAAAGAAAGGATTTATGGGATAATCCCATTAATCACAACATGAGGTGTGACAAACCTTGGATGGTTCTGGGTTATTTTAACTCAGCTTTGAATGCTAATGATAGAATATAGGGGAATCCCGTAACATAGGCAGAAGTAGTAGATTTTTATAGCAGTGTGATAGAATGTGGTCTGTTTGAAGTACCAACTCAAGGTAACAAGTACACATGGAATGATAAACATGGTGAATATAGGACTTTCTCAAAAATAGATTGGATTTTTGTCAATGGAGTATGGCTAGATGAGATGCCTTCATGTATCTCCCAGAGGGTATCAATGATCATTGTCCTGCTAAAATCTCTCTATCCACATGAATAAATAAATCCAAAAGCTCCTTCCGATTTAGTAATGTGTGGACTCATCATCCACTCTTTGCTACTATAGTTAATGAAGGATGGAACAGTTCCTTTGAGGGATGCAAAATGTACAAGGTGGTAAAGAAATTGAAAGTGTTGAAGAATAAGCTGAAAGGCCTAAATAGTCTGTCTTCTCATGACTTAGTCTCAGAAGTCACTGAAGATAGGAAAGCCTTTAAGCAAGTTCAGCAGCAACTGCATAGGTATCCAACCAATGTAGAGCTTCAACAACAGGAATCACAGGCTTATTAAAAATTTAGGCAGTCATCAATAGGAGTAAATCTAGTTGGATCGGACTAGGATATGAGAATACAAAGTATTATACTCTATTATAAAGCACAGGAAGTTGAAACATGCCATAACACAACTCAAGGATAATATGAGAGATTGGCAAACAGAATTTGACAATATAGCAAGGCTCAGTATTATGAAGACCTACTTGGAAGGACAATAGTTCAACACTGTAATCCTTTGAATATTTCTTGAAGGATGGTCCTACACTGTCAACTGAGCAACAACTTGCTCTTTTGAAATCTTTTGAAGTTAAAAATGTGAAAGATGCAATATTTCATATAGACAATAGTAAAAGTCCAAGCCCCGATGGATTTGGAAGTGGATTGTACAAAGCTGCTTGGCTAACAGTGGGACAAGAGGCTACTAAAGTTGTGTTAGAGTTTTTTCAAAATGCTAAGTTGCTGAGACAAATTAACCCAACTAAGATAATACTCACTCCTAAAGTTGAGGTACCAGAATATGCTAGCCAATTCAGACATATCTCATGTTATAGTATCATATACAAATGCGTCTGTAAACTTATTTGTAGTAGATTGAGAAGTGTTGTGAGCTTCTTTGTGGCAGAAAATAAGTCAGCTTTTGTGCAAAATAAAATGTTGCACAATGTATTGATATGCCATGACTTGCTTAGACACTACAACAGAAAGACCTCACCAAAGTGTCTCATGAAGATTGATTTAAGGAAAAACTTATGAGATGGTGAGCTGGGACTTCCTTGAAGAAGTTTTAGTAGGGTTTGGGTTTCTTGATAAATTCATCAAGCAGATTATGATCTGTGTATCAATAATCAAATTTTCAATCAAGGTGAATGGAGAAGGGCATGACTATTTTGCAAGGAAGAGAGGACTTAGACAAGGTGTTCCCGTCTCACCTCTATTGTTTGTTCTAGTGATGGAATATTTGTCCAAAATGTTAAAGACTGTTAATATGTTGCCTAATTTATAGTTTCATCCCATATGCAAGACATTGAAGTTTACTCATCTCATTTTTGAAGATGATCTTATGATCTTCTGCTAAGGTGATGTGAAATCAGTTAATCAAGTCATGTAGACCTTGGACCATTTCAGTAAAGTCGCATGTTTAATATTTGATATGGACAAGTCAAGCATTTTCTGAGCTGGAGTGGATGATAATACTAAGGATTAACTGCTGGCAAAGAATGGATTCTCATTGAGTACCTTCCCTATCAGGTATGTAGCATTGCCTCTCCCACCCTAGAAATGGAACAAGTTAGACTGCCATATGTTAGTGGAGAAATCACTAAAATAATTATTGTCACCTATTAAAAGTATTTGTCTTATGCTGGCAGACTATAGGTGATCAATGCAGTCCTTTTCTCTATTCACATTTTCTAGGTGCAGGGTCCATCTTGCCTCAAAGTGTTCTAAAGGAGGTTTATAAAATATATAGGGACTATTTGTGGGGAGGATCAAAGGAGAAAAAGAATGTGTCTTCGGTTTCCTGAGAAAAAGTTTCTTATCCTAAGAAGCTAGGTACACTGAATATAAAGAGTTGTTGGAACTGGAATATAGATTCAGTTGGTAAGTTAATATGGCAACTAATCAACTACAAAGAATCTCTATGGGTCAAATGGGTTCATGGGATCTATATGAAGGTGAATAGTAACATTTGGACACATAGACCACCCATAAACTGTAGTTGGTACTGAAAGAAACTTAATTCTATTAAGGTTCAAATGCAGGGTTGGTATCAACAAGATAAATATAAGGTTGCATTAAGTGGTGAATACTTCATCACTAGAAGTTACCTTGCAATTCTAGGACATCATCCAAAGCTAGAGATTGCTGAGCTAATTTGGACTGCATTAGCTCAACGAAAGCAGAGATTCATCCTGTAGCTGGAAACACAACGGAGGCTGCTTACTAAGGAGATGCTTTTGAAGTTACATATATTAGTGGCTGATGAAGCTGTTTTATGTGTGACTCAAGCCAAGGAAACAACTAATCACTCGTTAATTTGAAGATTTGAATGGTTTAAAACACTAAGACATATCTTCCAATGGATAAGGATTACTATGCAGGTGGCATCAACCAAATGTTGATATTTATTAAAAGGAAATATTGGAAATACTTTAAAATGGAGCTGCTAGCTGCTATGTGTGGAGCATTACTATACCATACATCGAGAGCTAGAAATTGAAAAATATTTAGAGGAGTAAATTTACATAAAAGATGGGGTAGTTTTGAGGATAAAGAGGAAATTAACAAAAAGGGTGAATTAACTTAGCAAGTCAAAGAGAAGGCATATATATGTAAAAGTTCAATTAAATAATTAGCTTTATGTGTTTGTTTGAGGCCTAAGCTCTGTTATCAGAGTTAGGTGATCTTCATTTGTAAAGATTTATGTGTTAATCATAATGTTTACATTTTTAAAAAAAACTATATAACGTTAACAATTCAAAATATTTAAAAATTATTTATAAAAATATAATTAAACAAATATCTTATTTAATTCCTTCCCAAAATAATAATAGCTTCATCCTTTTTGTTAGGTAAAATATATCCTAACTACTCGTATTCGAGTGATTGATCGTAAAAAAATTCATGTCGCACAATAATCGTGCACGTGGTAGAATTTGAGTAAAGGATGTAACGTTTGTCATGATATTTTGAGTATTACATATGTATGGGCCAAAATCTACCGTCGAGCATTTAGGGCGAGGTAGTATCGAGTGAAGAGTCGATCGACGTCGATCAGGAAACGGCGAAGCTCGTGGTCGGGATGTCAACAATAACTGAGGTCGAGCACCGTGGAAAGGGATGTAACGACTAGTTTTTAGAATAGTATAATAGAGGGAATATTCTAAAGAATATTCAGGACATATGTACTATTAGGGTTTTCTTAGGGCTATGTCACATATAAATAGGAAAAAAGATAAGGAAAGGGGGTATGTGATATTCACAAAAGAAGCACAGATTTCTGATAAGATTCTCTCTCTTGTAAAAGATACAAAGAATACCTTTTCATCAAGATTCTTATTCACATTATTCCACACTTTTTCATCAGATCCGAGAATAGTTCGAACATTCTAGGATTTATCTGTCACTCAGGAAGAACAATTATCTAGTTCATTCATTATTAGGTGAACCACTTCTCCTATTTACTTAAATGTCATTTATTGTTATTTATTGTTATTTATTGCTAGTTACTCCTCCATTATTGCTCATACCTCTTGGAATATTTAATGCATGTTATTGTGAGTTTCTCACCATATTCGTTCCACATTATTCACATGTTCAGAATTCGCATTTAGAGATATTATCATTAACTGGGTTTAACCCGTCATTCTATAAATAAAATAGTTTTAACCGAAAGTTATACTTTTTGGTCAAACAATTTGGTGCCGTATGTGCGGATTTCCTAGTTAAATTATCAATTTCCTCTAGATCTATAACTAACACGGATCACTAACCGGAAAAAAAGGGCAAGAACAAGATCTTCTTTCTTTGCATGTACAATCCAAAATGTCAGATAACAAAGAAGAAAGGACGAGAATAATAAGCGACCTCCTAACCAACCTCATGAACTTTCATCAACGAGAGCTGTGAAACGGCATATGGAGACGCAACACTCAACGCCTCCCCTAGATGAGATGGAACACCTCCTCCTCACTGCAGCATCACAAAACTTGGTAAGGGAACCTCCAAATCTATGGCGGAGGAGACGCCCCCAGTTATATAAAATCTCTTTGAGGCCTGGCTAACTGATACGCTAACCGATGCCCTTCATAATCTCGCTTGGGATAAAGCTACAGAAAATGCAAAATCTTGCGTTATACAACCAACAGATGGGTTGCATGACCAATTTCCTTCCCCAACGACATGTATTACTCATAATGTCATTAGTAGTGCAGGTGACGACACTCTCGCAGCCATTCTGAAAAGGATGGAGGAAGTGGAGAATGAGAACAGAGCGCTTCGGGACCAAATGAGAGAACAACAAGAAAGGGTTGATAAGATACCGGGCACCCCTAAACTCGTGCCGAATAGAGATGCCGTTCGATTTGTCGGGTAGCTGTAGTGATGATGCCTCCCCACATGCCATGCCAAAAACCTTTAAAATTCCGCCCTATGTGAAAATATATGATGGCACGACCGACCCCGAAGACCATGTGACTTACTACGTCATTGTTGTGAAAGGAAACGACCTCGCCAAGGAACAAGTATCCTCCATTTTGTTGACAAAATTTGGCGAGACCCTCACGGGAGGAGCATTGACATGGAATTCACAACTGCCTGCACGTTCCATTGAAACTTTTGAAGAAATGGCCGACAAGTTCGTAACGGCCCATACCGGGGCCAAAAAGGCCGAGGCAAGAGTAAATGACATATTTGTTGTTAAACAATCCCCGGGAGAGGGATTGAGGGACTTCCTCACCCGGTTCAACCGAGTAAGAATGACCTTATCAAACGTATCGGGAGGGATGGCGGTCGAAGCCTTTCAGAACGGGCTGAGCAGAAACGATTCAAGGGAATACAAGAAAGCTATTCAGTCAGCTCATGAAGTACCCCCAACTACTTGGGATGAAATACATAAGGCATAGTGTGCCGAGGTTCGAGCAGAAAAAGACGATATCAATGGACCGACTCATCGATAGACCTCGGTACAGGACGAATCCAGAAAAGATCAAAGGAATGATATCAAAAGGGACCTCGCAACTACGCGATCTAACAGGGAACGCCATCTACCATATGTCAGAGTTGCCATTGCGTCCTCCTTCCGGCACGAAGAGGGCCTACCCAGATCAACGACAGGGACTCATCATAATGAAAGAGGTATTCCCCTTTATTATCCGCTCACAAATTTTATGTGTCACCAACAGAAATTGTCTACGCCCTGGAGAAGCTCGGACCAAAGGTGAAGTGGGCGCAAAAGATAAGGTCGGACCCGAATACCAGAAAAAATCAGAAACCTTTTGTGAGTTCCACCAAGCGCGAGGACACAAAACCGAGGATTGCATCCCTCTAAGACAGGAGGTCATAAACATGCTACGTCACAGACACCTCAAAGAGTTGTTGAGCGACCGGGGAAGGACTAACTTTGCCAGAGGTCATGAACAACATCAAGGACCGCCAAAACCTCCCTCGTCGGCCTGCAACATCCACATGATCATTGGCGGTAGCAATGATGCTTCCGTCAATAGTGTGAAGTTCACCACAACCCACAATCTCAAACGGTCAATCTCCCACAAACGGTATGATGGACTCGAAAAAAGTATCATTTTCGATAAGTCATATACTAAAAATTTGGTTTTCCCTCACTATGATGCCCTTATTATCACTTTACGAATTTTAGATACCTATGTGAGACGCATTATGGTAGACAATGGGAGTGGCACGTGCATTATTCACCCTCGAGTGCTTGCACAAATGGAATTCGAAGATAGGATAGTGTCGCGTAGCATCACGCTAACGGGTTTTAACAATGCAGTTGAGCGAACATCCGGTGAGATCACACTCCATGTCCCGGATGGTAGCATCACTCTGGAAACTACGTTCCATATAATGGACCAAGACAAAGCATACAACGCCATAATAGGGCGACCATGGATACACACCATGAGATCCATCCTTTCCAGCTTGTACCAAGTCATCAAATTCCTAACTCCATAGGGAATATTCAGTATATGAGGGGAACAACGCACATCCCGGGTATGCTACTGCATCGTCCTAGAATGTACAGTTATTTAACAAATAAAAGAAAAAGAAAAAGAGACATAGCAATCAACAGGGTCGAGGTTGATACGTGATGATAGCGAGGACGTCATCAGAGATCCCCATACGATCAAAGCTGCGGGATCGACCATAGAAGACCTCGACCCCGTCCAATTAGATAGAAACGACCACACCAAGAAAGCATGCATCGGTTGCAAACTTTAGGAACTGGGTAAATTTCGTCAATTCTTAACTGCTAACGCAAAATTGTTTGCTTTTAGCCATGTAGATATTCCAGGAATCCTAAAACAAATAACCACGCACAAGCTGAACGTTGATCCATTCCACCCCTCGGTGAGGCAAGTTAGGCATATGTTCAACTCTGCAATTAATGATGCAGTACGTGAAGAGGTGGAAAAACTATTGAAAAAGGGCTCTGTCAGGGAGTCAAAATACCCCTAATGGGTCGCCAAAGTTGTCATGGTGAAAAAAAGAAGAATGGGAAGTGGAGGATGTGCGTAGATTTCAAAATTTTGAACAAAGCATGCCCCAAGGATTCGTTTTTGTTACCCTATATCGACCAACTCATCGATGCAATGGCCGGACATGAACTACTGAGCTTATTGGATTCTTACTCGGGCTATAACCAAATCCTCATGGAAGAAGAGGATCAGGAGAAAACCACTCTCATCACCCATCAAGGGACGTATTGCTACATGATCATGCCCTTCGAGCTAAAAAATGGAGAGGCGAGTTACCAAAGGTTAGTGATGAGGATGATCAAAGATAAACTCGGCAAAATGATGGAAGTCTACATAAACGACATTCTGGTCAAATCCGAAAGCAAAGAAGATCACATAGACCATTTGAGAGAAACCTTCGACATACTCAGGCGATACAGAATGAAATCAAAGCCCGAAAAGTGTGCTTTCGGCATGGCCTCAGGAATATTTTTAGGTTTCCTGGTATCACATCGAGGTATCGAGGTCAAACCTAATCGAATCAAATCCACTGAAGGGATACCAGAGCACTTGACCACCAAAAAACAAGTTCAGGGGTAGACCATCCGTATCGCTGCCCTTTAAAGATTCATTTCCCGATCGTCAGATAAGTGCCATAGATTCTTCGGCGTACTCAAGAAGGATAATGTCCTCCAATGGACCTCTGAGTGCGTCCAAGCCTTGTGGAGTTAAAAGCGTATTTGTCATCGCCACCATTTCTCAAAACCAAAATCAGGGGAACGCCTCCTCGTCTACCTCACTATAGCTAAAGTAGCTGTGAGCAGCGTCCTAGTCCGAGAAAATAAAGGTACGCAATCTCCCATCTATTAAATTAGCAAAACACTAATTGATGTCGAGATGAAATACCCTCACCTTAAAAAACTAGCCCTGGCCTTAGTCCTAGCTTCACGAAAGCTTAGACCATATTTCCGGTGACATCCCATCTCGATTGTGACGAATTTTCCCCTAAGAAGTATTTTACATTAACCCTAGATATCGGGCAGGTTGGACAAATGGTTCATCAAACTAAGCGAGCACTATATCACATATCAACCGCGAACAACGATAAAGTCACAAGTTCTTGTTGACTTCGTCGCCGACTTCAGCGCAAAAATAATGCACGAAGTTGAAAGAGAGGCCGCCCACTCTGCTCCCCAAGTACAGGACCTCTTAGTTCTATACACTGATGGCGCGTCCAACACATCAGGGCCCGGGCTGGGAGTAGTACTTGAAGTTCGGACCGCCGAAGTGATTTGCCACTCCATAAGGTGCCCGGAGATGACTAACAACGAGGCCGTGTATGAGGACGTAATTACAGGGTTAAGGCTAGCACTCAAATATGGGGCGAAACGGTTAAGACTACACTCTGATTCTAAACTCGTTGTCAACCAAGTCACAGGGACTTTCCAAATCAAGGAACAAAGGTTACAAAAATACCAAATCGAAATCTGCAAGATGCTGCCCGATTTTGACAAATGTCAACTCGACCAGATCCCTCGAGCATAGAACACCGAGGCAGACGGCCTTGCCAAATTAGCCGCAACTAAAAAAATCATTATAATCGGAGACAGAAGTATAGTCCACCTTCTCAATTTATCGATACACAAAATCGAGGTAAGAACCATAAAACTGACTTGGGACTGGCATAACTGTATTGTTACATACTTGCAGGACGGCATACTCCCAAGTGATAAAAATAAGGCAAAAAAATTGCGAATGCAAGCAGCCAGGTACAACATCATTCACAACGACCTGTACAAGCGAACGTACGACGGCCCTCTGGCGAAATGCTTAGGCCCAAATCAGACATGGCACGTCCTCGAAGAGGTGCACAAAGGTCATTGTGGAGCTCACTCCGGTAATCGGGCTTTGGTCAGATGCCTTATACGGGCAGGATATTACTAGCCCACCATGAAAAAAGAGCCCGCAAACTTTGCGAAAAATTGCGAACAATGCCAAAGTATGCCCTAATGATTCACCAAGCAGGCTAACACCTCCACTCAATCACTTCCCTTTGGCCATTCATCAAATGGGGAATGGACATCGTAGGCCCCTTCCTGGCAGGGGGAGGTAACATACAATTTCTTTTAGTTTTAACTGACTATTTCTCTAAGTGGGTAGAAGCAGGAGCATTCTCCCAAATATGTGAACAGGAAGTGATCGTATTCATATGGAAAAATATCATATGCTAGTTCGGCCTCCCTAAATAGACCAGTTGCAACAACGGACACTAATTTACAGGAAAGAAGGTCGCTGAATCTTTTTAAAACTTGCATATCAAAAGAATATTCTCGGCGTCGTACCACCCCGCGGACAACGGACAATAAGAGTACTCCAACAAGTCGTTACTGAACACCATGGAGAAAAAACTTGAAGACACCAAAGGGCTATGGCCGGAAATGTTACAAGAAGAACTCTAGGCCTACCTAACAACACCAAAAACAAGCAAGGGAGAGACACCTTACTCTATAGTCTATGGGACTTATGCAGTAATACCGGTCAAAGTCGGGGAGACCATCCTATGATACTCCTATGAGAGGCGACCAAGGAATGACCAAAGCAGAAGGCAAGAGCTCTACGAAGTCGAAGAACGACGAGATATGGCCTACATAGTGATGATCGCCCAAAAACAACTGTAACGACCCGACCGGGCGTTTTGCGATATCGGACCCTGTTCCTCTAAATCAAACTTTCCATAGCGGATAATTGTGATTTATGACTTGAGGGGACGGGTGGTTCCGGATTTGGAAGTGTTTAGAGCAGTACAGGAACACTTAGTTCCTTAAGGTTGGCCATTTTGGCCAAGTTTGACTTCGGTCAACATTTTGTGTAGACGACCTTGGAATCGAGTTCTGACAATTCCAGTATCTTCGTATGATGATTTCAGACTTGGGCATATGTTCGAAATGGGTTTTGGATGACCCGGTGGCGTTTCGGTGCCCAATATCGAAAATAAAGTTTCCTTAAGTTCACAATTTGGTTTGGAACGTGTTTTTGTGTTATCGAGCTCCGAACAGAATTCCGAGATCGGGAATAGTTCTGTTATGTCATTTATGACTTGCTTGCAAAATTTGGTGTCATTCTGAGTAGTATAGGTCGATTCGGCGCATTGAAACTGAATTCAATAACTTAAAGTTCTTAAGTTTGATTCTAGGGGTTTTGAGGTGTGATTTTGAGTTTTAGCGTTGTTTTGAGTGTTCGGAAGGTTCGAGCGAGTTCGTATTATGATATGGGACTTGTTGGTATATTTGGACGGGGGCTCAGGTGGGCCTAAGACGAGGCCAAAAACCAGCTGCATCAATTGCTGGTGCACCTGATCTAGTGGGACCGCAGGTGCGGTTTCCCAGTCGCAGGTGCGGGACCGATCCTGCAGTCCCAGCCTCGCAGATGCGACCCCAAGGTGGGCTGCCCAGTTCTTGCAGGTGCGGGCCCTTTCCCTCAGGTGCGGACTCCTGCACGCAGGTGCGAGCCCAGACCCTTGTCCCATTTTCCGCAGGTGCGAGACCGCAGGTGCGGTCCTCGAGCCGCAGGTGCGGAACCACTGTTAGGCAGTGTGTTTCTTTAAAAAACGGAAAATATCCATTTTTCCTCATTTCTTCCACCATTTGAGACCTTTAGAGCTTGGGAAAGCTACTCCACGACCTAGCTACTGATAAGGTAAGTAAATTATATCCTAGTGTTAGTTTAATACATGAATTACTAGTTAAATTAACTACTTAATTAGTGAAAATCAAGGAAATGGGTAGTAACCTAGGGCTTTCGAGAATTTAGGGAATTACCCGCGAATTGGCTTTGAAATCAATTAAAAATCATATATTAATGACCCTTAGGTTATGGGTGAGCGTTTCCTTCGTGAATTTTCAGAATCCGAGCGTGCGGGCCTGGGGTTGAATTTTGGGATTTCTTCAAGAATGATGAATTTACTAATTAAATAGGAGAATTTCTATACTTTGAGTATAAATTGATGTATTTGTATAACATTTGGCTAGTTTCGAGTCCTCGGGTGTAGAGTTAAGAGTTTCGGGCGCGTTCTTGACTCAGAAAGTAGGCTCTGCATGAGGTGAGTTTCTAACCTTGTAAGAGGGAATTGTCCCCATATGTAATAATACATGATGCAAATGTCCTTATTTGTTGGGGCTAAGCACGCACGAAGTGACGAGAGTCCGTGCGTAGCTACTATTATGCCATGTCGGGTAGTATTAGGACTCACGGGCATGCTTTTATGTGCCTTACATGTACCCCTAAATGTATTTTGTGTTTCTTATTGCCCTTGAATTAGCATGAGAATATTAGGAAGTTACGTTAATAATTTCCGATGCTTAAGTTCTTGTTTGCAAGTATAATCTCTACTGAATTCCTGGATTTCCTTATAATTCTGTGTATGTATACGAGCACACGCGTCGCATGTATGATTCGCGAGTGGTGTAGCCTTATTATTATTCCAACCGCGTCGCATGTTCGATTCACGAGCGGGGTAATAGATTCATCTATGGTTCGAGCCGTTCGACCCTCGGCAGTGCACATTTTTTTTCGTGACGCTTCGGTCGTACGCCTCGGCATACTATGTGCTGTATATTTTGACTGAGAGTCTTGTTGTTATCATATAAACTGCTCCATGTGAAAAGGAAAAGTTAGTTTTTTTATTACTAGTGTGACTTGACATGCAGAGGTAAATTGTAAATTTATACTTGATATTTTCATGTCTGGTGATTTCTGGAACTGCTATCCCTGCCTAGTCTTCATTCACTTATATTATTACATCTCGACCCTAGTAAGTATCACGTCGACCTCTCGTCACTACTTCTTTGAGATTAGACGGGATACTCATTGGGTGCATATTTGTTTATATGTACTCATGCTACAATTCTATACTTAATTGTACAGGTTCTGAGGCAGGTGCTTCTGGTTATCTGACCGGAGTGTGATCTTCAGAGCATACTCTGTACCCAACTCCACGGTGAGTTGCTCCCCTTGGCGATCCTCAGCAGCACTTTGGAGTTATCTTTTGGCTATTTCTGTCCATTTACTTCAAACAGTAGCACAGTTATTCTACTTATTTTGTATATTCCACTAGTCCGCCCATAGACTTGTGACATTGGGTCCTGGAACACGTAGTAGATATTATACTCTTGGCACTGTATATGTTATTTTCGGTCCCTTTTTGGTTGTTTTTATTTGAGTTGGTTAAGTTATATAATTTGACCTTATAATTCGTTAACCTTAAAAATTGGCAAGGTTTCGGAATAATCCATTAAATAAGGTAATCTCGTTAGTATCACAAGTGTTGGCTTGCCTGACCCCAGCGTTGGGTGCCATCACGACCTGAGTTAGGATTTTTAGGTCGTGACAACATGGTATCAGAGCTCTAGGTTCACATAGGTCTCACGAGTCACGGGAAGGCCCAGTAGAGTCTTGCGGATCGGTACGGAGACGTCTGCACTTATCTTCAGGAGGATATACGGTGTTAGGAAACCTCTCTTTATTCATATTCTATCGTGCAGTCGATGGTGTACTAAGAAAATCATTCTTCTATTCTCTCACAGATGGTGAGGACGCGCGCATCCGATGTCCCTGATCCGGGAGGGGCCGCTACCCCCGCCGTTAGAGGCCGTGGTAGAGGCCGGGGGAGGGCACCGACCCGAGGTAGGAGACGAGGGCATCCCAGAGTTGTTCCAGTTGCACCACCACAAGAGGATCCTATCATTGAGGAGTAGGATGAGGTGCCCTCAGCAGATCCTGCTCCAGTGGACTTCATGACGGCGCCAGGCTTCCGGGAGGTCATGGACCGTATGATGAGATTCATGGAAACTATGTCGCAGGCTGGTTTATTTCTAGCAGATCCTACCACTTCTCAGGCGGGAGGGGGAGTCCAGACCCCTACTACCCAGGCTACAGGTCAAACAGCAGCATTACATCATACCCCGGGTACACTGCCCGTGGGTGGGGTCCAGCCAGTAGCAGTAGCACCAGAGCTCAGACCAGTTGCGGACGACGATCCGCATAAGTTATTTGATAGATGAAGTTGATTACACCCTTCAGTCTTCGGGGGTGAACGAGGTGAGGATGCTCAAGACTTCATTGACAGGTGTAGGGACAGACTGCACAACATGAGGATATTAGAGTCCCATGGCGTAGATTTCACTACCTTTTAGCTTGAGGGCATGGATCGCAGATGGTGGCACTCGTATATTCTGGGTAGACCAGCAGGTTCCCCTTCAATAACTTGGGAGAAATTCACTCAGTTGTTTTTGGACAGATATATTCCACCCTCCGAGAGGGAAGAGCTGCGGTATCAGTTTGAGCAGCTGGAGCAGGGACAAATGTCAATGACAGACTACGAGGCCAAGTTTTTTTGAGTTGTCTCGTCATGCCCTTATGATACTTCCTACTGACGCTGAGAGAGTGCGGAGATTTGTGGCTGGATTGCACTCAGGTATTAGGGACCACATGGCCCGAGAGGTGGAGATGGGGATACCCTATCAGCTTGTGGTCGAGATAGCTCGTCGGATTGAGGGTTATCGATCGAGGGGCAGAGAGCAAGGTCAGCAAAACAAGAGAGTTAGATTTTCTGGAGATTTCAGAGGTTCCCCAGGCAAGGGAAGGGGTCAGTTCAGTAGAGGCTAGCCAAGCAGGCCTCCATATTCAGCTCCTCCACCACCTCCCTGTGGTGTTCCAGTGAGGCCTTATTTCAGCGCCATGCCGGAGAGTTCTTACTGCCCACCAGCCATTCGCGGTTACTCCGGCGGGTATTCCGGTCATCAAGGGTCTTCTAGTCCTTACTTCAATGCCATGCCAGAGGGTTCTCATCGTCCCCTAGTTATCCAGGGTTCTTCTTCAGGGCAGCAGGCCATGCCACCAGTGAGATGTTATGAGTGTAAAGATTCAGGCCATATGAGGAGCCAACCAGTCGAGGAAGCGACTTGGGAGTCCGAGGAGGTCATGCGGAGCAAATATCCGCACTTATTCAGCACATCAGGTATGATTCTAGACCCGTTCGAGGACGAACATTTTTTTAAGAGGTGGAGAATGTAACGACCCGACCAGTCATTTTGCGTTATCGAA
Organism: Nicotiana undulata; assembly: GCA_005239495.1. NCBI lineage: Eukaryota > Viridiplantae > Streptophyta > Magnoliopsida > Solanales > Solanaceae > Nicotiana > Nicotiana undulata. The sequence continues at coordinate 61,542 of MDKH01221458.1, forward strand.
CCCCGTTAACCTAAATGAAACTTCCCATAGCGGCTTATTTTGATTTATGACTTGTGGGGACGGGTGGTTCGGGATTTGGAAGTGTTTAGAGCAGTACAGGAACACTTCATTCCTTAAGGTTGGCCTTTTTGACAAGTTTGACTTCGGTCACCATTTTGTGTAGACGACCTCGGAATCGAGTTCTGACAGTTCCGGTAGCTTCGTATGATGATTTCGGACATGGGAGTATGTTCGTAATGGGTTTTGGATGACCTGGGGGCGTTTCGGCGCCCAATATAGAAAATAGAGTTTCCTTAAGTTCATAAATTGGTTTGGAATGTGTTTTTGTGTTATTGAGGTCCGAATGGAATTTCGAGACCAGGAATAGTTTTGTTAGGTCATTTATGACTTGCTTGCAAATTTTGGTGTCATTCCGAGTAGTATAGGTCGGTTCGACGCATTGAAACCAAATTCAAGAACTTAAAGTTCTTAAGTTTGGTTCTAGGGGTTTTGAGGCGTGATTTTTAGTTTTAGCGTTGTTTTGAGTGTTCTGAAGGCTCGAGCGAGTCCGTATTATGATATGGGACTTGTTGGTATATTTGGATGGGGGCTCGGGTGGTCCCAGGTGCCTCTCGGGCACCAAACAAGGCCAAAAACCAATTGTATCAGTTGCTGGTGCACCTCATCTTGTGTGACCGCAGGTGCGGTTGCCCAGTCGCAGGTGCGGGACCGCTCCTGCGGTCCTAGCCTTATAGGTGCGACCCCCAGGTGGGCTGCCCAGTTCTCGCAGGTGCGGGCCCTTTCCCATAGGTGCGGAGTTGTAGGTGCGGACTCCTGCACGTAGGTGCGAGCCCAGACCCTTGTCCCATTTTCCGCAGGTGTGAGACCGCAGGTGCGGTCCTCAAGCCGCTGGTGCGGAACCACTGTTAGGCAGTGTGTTTCTTTAAAACACGGGAAATGTCCATTTTTCCTCATTTGTTGACCATTTGAGACCTTGAGAGCTTGGGAAAACTGCTCCACGACCTAGCTACTGATAAGGTAAGTAAATTCTATCCTAGTCTTAGTTTAATACATGAATTACTAGTTAAATTAACTACTTAATTAGTGAAAATCAAGGAATGGGTAGTAACCTATGGCTTTCGAGAATTTAGGGAATTACCCGCGAATTGGCTATGAAATCAAGTAAAAATCATATATTAACGACCCTTAGGTTATGGGTGAGTGTTTCCTTCGTGAACTTTTGGAATCCGAGCGTGCGGGCCTGGGGGTGAATTTTGGAATTTCTTCAAGAATGATGAATTTACTAATTAAATAGGAGAATTTCCATACTTTGAGTATAAATTTATGTATTTGTATAACATTTGGATAGTTTCGAGTCCTCGGTGTAGAGTTCAGAGTTTCGGGAGCGTTCTTGACCCGGAAAGTAGGATCGGCACGAGGTGAGTCTCCTTTCTAACCTTGTAAGAGGGAATTTTCCCATTAGGTAATTATACACGATTTAAAAGTCCTTATTTGTGGGGGCTACGCACGCACGAAGTGATGAGAGTCCGTGCGTAGCTACTATTATGCCATGTAGGGTAGTTTTAGGACTCACGAGCATGCTTTTATGTGCCTTGCATGTACCCCTAAATGTATTTTGAGTTGCTTATTGCCCTTGAATTAGCATGAGAATATTAGGAAGTTACGTTAAAAATTTCAGATGCTTAAGTTCTTGTTTGCAAGTATAATCTCTATTGAATTCCTGGATTTCCTGATAATTCTGTGTATGTATACGAGCACCCGCGTCGCATGTATGATTCGCGAGTGGCGTAGTCTTATTATTATATCAACCGCGTCGCATGTTCGATTCGCGAGCGGGGTAATAGATGCATCTATGGTTCGAGCCGTTCGACCCTTGGCAGTGCACATTTATTTTTGCGACGCTTCGGTCGTACGCCTCGGCATATTATGTGCTGTATATTTTGACTGAGAGTCTTGTTGTTATCATATAAACTGCTTTATGTGAAAAGGAAAAGTTAGTTTATTTATTACTAGTGTGACTTGACATGCAGAGGTAAATTGTAAATTTATACTTGATATTTTCATGTCTTGTGATTTCTGGAACTGCTATCCCTGCCTAGTCTTCATTCACTTATATTATTACATCTTGACCCTAGTAAGTATCACGTCGACCTCTCGTCACTACTTCTTCGAGATTAGACGGGATACTCACTGGGTACATATTTGTTTATATGTACTCATGCTACACTTCTGTACTTAATTGTACAGGTTCTGAGGCAGGTGCTTCTGGTTATCTGACCGCAGCGTGATCTTGAGAGCATACTTTGTACCCGACTCCACGGTGAGCTGCTCCCCTTGCCGATCATCGGCAGCACTTTGGAGTTGTCTTTTGGCTATTTTTGTCCATTTACTTCAGACAGTAGCACACTTATTCTACTTATTTTGTATATTCCACTAGTTCGCCCATAGACTTGTGACACTAGGTCCTGGCACACGTAGAAGATATTATACTTTTGGCATTGTATATGTTATTTTCGGTCCCTTTTTGGTTGTGTTGATTTGAGTTGGTTAAGTTATATGTTTTCACCTTATAATTCTTTAACCTTAAAAATTGGCAAGGTTTCGGAATAATCCATCAAATAAGGTAATCTCGTTAGTACCACAAGTGTTGGTGTCATGACCCGAATTAACCCTCTGAACGGACTCGTGACGGCACCTAGTTCCTATGACTAGGTAAGCATAAATATGCGGGAAGTAAGACAAAACAGTAAATATGTAGCAATAGCTATAAAACTTTAGCCGCTCGGCATTTACAGCTTTCAACTACCCCAAAACACGGAATATCACCAAGTCACAAGCTTTATACAACTACATCTCTATACAACGAAAATAAGAAACATATGTATGTCTATATCCTACGACTATAGTACAGTAGATGGGGACACGTGAGATTCTGCGGACGCAGCAGAATTACCTCGCGGTCTCCAGAATCAATTGCTGCTACGTGTCTAACCACGGTACTGAATGGTGGCACCTGGATCTGCACATGGAGAAAACATGCGCAGGAAAGGGCGTGAGTACTCCACATTCGGTACTCAGTAAGTGTCAAGCATAACCCCAGTCAATTAGAGACGAGGTCAGGTTGAGGCTCTACTGAGTTTGAAAATAAAATAAGACTGTTATAAACTCGAACAATGAAGAATAGTTAGTAACAATAGCAGAACTTAAGGGAAAACTGAAAGAAATAATCGAAAAGAACCCTCGGTTCATCACAACATATAACTCAACAGTAAATATGCAATGCAGTACAGGGGGGAAAGCTCCCGGATCTCAGTCCGTAGTCCCAATTTAAATATTCAATATAGTACAGAGGGAAAGCTCCCGTATCTCAGTCCGTAGTCCCAATTTAAATATGCAATGCAGTACAGGGGGAAAACTCTCGGATCTTGGTCCGTAGTCCCAAATTAAATATGCAATGCAGAAGGTACGTCGGACATAGCATAATTAAACAGTTCAAGAAAAATAATAGACAAGGATAGGGTACAACTATCTAAGCATGGTTAATTTGTAGCAAGTAAGAGGGGAAACAAGTAAAGGCAAGTAGACATGTTTATTCCTAAGTCAACTACTCAAGTAAAAGAAGGAAAAACAGTAATATAGGAATGAAAATGAGATATGCCATGGAATGGGAAAAATGGAATTATAGTAATAATGACCCGTGCACGCACTCGTCACCTCACGTACATGGTATCCACATAGTAAAAATCAGTTAACATGCCTACGGGAAAATCCCCAACACAGAGTTAGGCAAGCCACTTACCTCGATTGCGCTACTCAACCCAATACCACGCTCTTTCCACGAGTATCCGACTCCGGGTGGCCCAAATCTAATGAATTCGATTGCATAATGTAAATATCACTTCAAGGGAAAAAAATAGCTAATTATTTCTAAGCTAACGCGAAATAAGGAAATTCGCCCAACAAGTCCCCCGGGCCCACGTCTCGGAATCGGGTAAAAATCATATTTTTCGGTCACTCATTCACTCCCGAGTCTAACCATATCAGAATCTCTTTAAATAGGTGGTCAAACACCCAATCAAAACTCAATAATTTGGTTTATGGAGTTCTTCCTATTTTTCCCATTTTCTACCAAAAATTTCGAAATTTAAGGTTGAAATTAAGATTGGAATCATGGAATTTGATCTAAATAGGTTCGAAATTACTTACCCAAATCGCCCAGGTGCAAAAGCCTCCAAGAATCGCCTCTCCCGAGCTCTCAAAATCAAAAATGGTGAAAATATGCTTAAACCCTCAAAATTAGACTTTTAAAAGACTGCCCAGATGTTGCCTTATGTGATCGCGGACAATGAGTCGCGATCGCGGAGAGTAATCTCCCACACGCCAGATTTAACCTTATGTGATCGCGTACCTTCACGCTCCATAGCTTCGCGATCGCGGGTGGGGCCTTGCGACCGCACAGAGTAAAATGTTGGAAATTTTCCCCAGGCCACTGATACACTATGTGATCGCGATATAGGGTATGTGATCGCGAAGGCTATTCTTCCAATACACTGCGATCGCGGACCCCATCTTGCGATTTCATAGAAAAACTCCAAGACTCCCCTCCATTACCTTATGCGATCGCAGAGAACAAAACACTGCTGTAGAAAAACCAGATAAACCAGCTAAGGCTTTTTGGCCAAAAGTGTCTGTTTGAACACCCGAAACACACCCGACGCCCCCGGGACCTCAACCAAAACCACTAACCAACCCTAATACCTCATTCAAAATTGGTCGAGCCTTAAAAAAACGTCTCATAACATCAAAATCATCAAATATGCATAGATTCAAGCCTAAGAACTTATGAAATTTCTGGAATTCACATCTGATGCCGAAACACGTCTAAACCTATCCAAATGACCTCAAATTTTGCACACAGGTCATAAATGACATTACTAACCTGTTGTCGCTTTCGGAATTCCATTCCGAGTCCGATATCGAAATTTAACCCATCGGCCGAAATCGCCGAAATTCTAACTTTCGCCAATTCAAGCGTAAATCTACAACTGACCTCGAAAACACATTTCGAACACGCTCCTAACCCCAAAATCACCCAACAAAGCTAACAGAGTCGACATAATTCAATTCCGGATCCGTCTTCACACAGTTCTAGCTACAGCCTGATTTCAAAAGCAAAATTCCACATTTAAGGACTAAGTGTCCAAAATCACTTCCGGATTTCACCACTCAACGCTCCGACAAGTTTCAATAACATAAATAGACATGGGAGAAGCAGTTATTAGGGGATCGAGGCGCTAAATCTCAAAACGACCGATCGGGTCGTTACTTTCTCCCCCTCTTAAGAAAATTATTCGTCCTCGAATGAGTATAGAGACATACCTGAAGCTGTGAAAAGGTGAGGGTACAGGCTCCGCATATCCTGCTTGGTATCCCAAGTCGCCTCCTCGACCGGATGACCCCTCCACTGAACCTTGACTGAGGCAATATTCTTCGTTCTAAGCCTCCTGACCTGCATGTCCAATATAGCCACAGGCTCCTCAACATACGATAGATCCTTGTCCAACTGGACTGAGCTGAAATCCAAAACATGAGTCGGATCCCCGTGATACTTCCAAAGCATGGAAACGTGGAAAACCGGATGAACCCCTGCTAGGTTGGGAGGCAAAGCTAACTCATAAGCAACCTCCCCAACCCGCCGCAACACCTCAAAATGGCCAATGTACCTCGGACTCAGTTTACCCTTCTTCCCGAATCTCATGACGCACTTCATAGGCGATACCCGAAGCAAAACCCGATCACCAGCCATAAATGCCAGGTCACGAACTCTCTGGTCCGTATAACTCTTCTGCCTAGACTGAGTTGTGCGAAGTCTCCCCTGGATTACCTTCACCTTGTCCAGGGCATCCTGCACCAAGTTTGTACCTAACAATCGGGCCTCACCCGGCTCAAACCATCCCACTAGAGACCTGCACCGCCTACCATACAAAGCCTCAAATGGCGCTATCTGAATGCTGGACTGGTAGTTGTTGTTATAAGCAAACTCTGCAAGAGGCAAGTATCGATCCCATGACCCTCCAAAATCCATCACACAGGAACAGAATATCCTCAAGAATCTGAATCGTGCGCTCAGACTGTCCGTCCGTCTGGGGGTGAAATGTTGTACTGAGATCAATCTGGGTACCCAACTCACTATGCACGGCTCTCCAGAAGTGCGAGGTGAACTGAGGACCTCGATCTGATATAATGGACACTGGTACACCGTGCAACCGGACTATCTCCCGAATATAGATCTGGGCGAACCTATCAGAAGAATACGTAGTCAACACTGGGATGAAATGGGCTGACTTGGTCAGCCGGTCCACAATCACCCAAATGGCATCATGCTTCCCCAGGGTCCGAGGAAGTTCAACCACAAAATCCATGGTGATTCGCTCCCACTTCCACTCAGGAAGCCTAATCTGCTGAAGTAATCCTCCCAGTCTCTGATGCTCACATTTTACTTGCTAACAATTGAGACACTTGGCTACAAACTCCGATATATCCTTCTTCATCCTTCGCCACCAATAGTGATGTCCCAGATCCTGATACAACTTCGTAGTACCCGGATGGATGGAATACCGCGAGCTATGGGCCTCCTCAAGAATCAACTCCTAAAGTCCATCTACATTGGGCACACAAATCCGGCCCTGCATCCTCATCACACTGTCCTCACCTATGGTCACATCCCTGGCATCACCCTGCCGAACTCTATCCTGAAGAGACCGAAGTTTGGGATCCTCATACTGGCGCTCCCGAATGCGGTCATAAAGAGAAGATCGAACAACAACACAAGAAAATACCCGGCAAGGCTCAGAAAGATAAAGTCTCACGAACTGACTGGCTAAGGACTGAACATCCAAGGCCAAGGGCCTCTCAGCTGCGCGAAGATATGCCAAACTACCTAAACTCTCCGCCCGATGACTCAAGGCGTTGGCCACCACATTGTCCTTCCCCGGGTGGTATAATATAGTGATGTCATAATCCTTGAGTAACTCCAACCACCTACGCTGGTGCAAATTGAGATCCTTCTTCTTGGATATGTGCTGCAAACTCCGGTGATCCGTGAATATCTCACAGGGAACACAATATAAATAATGGCGCCATATATTCAGGGCGTGAACAATCGTTGCCAACTCGAGATCATGAACATGGTAGTTTTTCTCATGCACCTTCAAAAGTCTGGACGCGTAGGCAATCACCTTACTGTTCTGCATCAACACTGCTCCCAGGCCAATCCTCGAGCACCATAATAGACTATATAGGACCCTGAACCTGCGGGTAGTACTAACATCAGAGCTGTAGTCAGGGCTGTCTTGAGCTTCTGAAATCTCTCCTCACACTCCTCAATCCATATAAAATGTGCACCCTTCTGGCTCAGTCTGGTCATGGGCACTGAAATGGATGAAAATCCCTCCACAAAACGGCGATAGTACCCAGCCAACCCGAGGAAACTGCGGATCTCAGTAGCTGAAGACGGTCTAGGCCAACTCTGCATCGCCTTTACCTTCTTCGGGTCTACCTTGATCCCATCCGACGATACCACATGGCCTAGGAATGCCACAGAATCAAGCTAAAATTCACACTTAGAAAATTTGGCATACAACTTCTTCTCCCTCAAGGTCTGAAGTACGATCCTCAAATGCTGCTCACGGTTCTCCTGGGACCGAGAATATACCAGAATGTCATCGATGAACACGATGATTAAAGTATCAAGATAAGGCCGAAATACATTGTGCATAAAGGCTGTTGGGGAATTGGTCAGCCCAAATGACATAACAAGGAACTCATAGTGGCCATATCTGGTCCTGAAGGCAGTCTTCGGGATATCCGGCTCCCAAATCTTCAATTGATGTTAACCCGAACGAAGATCAATCTTGGAGAACACCCTAGCACCCTGTAACTGGTCAAATAAATCATCAATGCGAGGCAATGGGTACCTGTTCTTCACTATCACCTTATTCAACTGCCGGTAGTCAATGCACCCATGCATCGAACAATCCTTTTTCTTCACAAATAACATCGGAACACCCCAAAGTGATACGATGGGCCTGATGAAACCTTTGTCAAGCAACTCTTGCAATTGCTCCTTTAAATCCTTTAACTCAGGAGGAGCCATGCGATAGGAAGGGATGGAAATGGGCTGAGTGCCCGGCAATAGGTCAATGCCAAAATAAATGTCTCTATCGGGAGGAATACCTGAAAGATCATCTGGAAAAACATCAGGATAGTCCCTAACAAAGGGGACAGACTCAACTGTAAGGGTCTCAGCACTAACATCTCTCACATAAGCCAAGTATGCATCACACCCCTTTTCAACCATCCGCTGAGCCTTAAGAAAAGAAATGACCCTGCGGGGGGTGTACTCTAAGGAACCTCTCCACTCTAACCTCGGTAATCCTGGCATAGCCAGTATCACGGTCTTGGCGTGACAATCAAGAATAGAATAGTAGGGAGACAACCAGTCCATACCCAATATAACATCAAAATCTACCATACTGAGTAATAATAAATCAGCCCTGGTCGCAAAACCACTGATAACAATCAAACATGACCGATATACGCGGTCCACAATAAGACAATCTCCCACCGGAGTAGAAACATAAATGGGGGAACTCAAAGAATCCCAAGATATCCCCAGATATGAAGCAAAATAAGAAGACACATACGAATACCTGTAATGACTAAATCTGAAGCAATGGCCTCAGATAGGGCTGGAAGAGCATAGTACCTGGCATGGCCTCCCCCTCTAGGGCGACCTCGACCTCCCCGGCCTCCACCTCGAGCTGCCTGAGATGGTGGGGTAGCAGCTGGGGCTGGAAGAATAGATGGAGGACCTGGTGGAAGGCGTGGAACCTGATAAGTCTGAGGTGGTGCACCCCTCCTAGATCTGGGGCAATCTCTTATCACATGGCAAGGGTCACCACACTCAAAACAATCCCTCGGAGGACGTGGCGGATGATGCTGACTCTGAACTAGCCTGCTGGACTGACCGGTGATAGAGCCTCGAGTAGGAGGCACCTGAAATACTAGTGGTGCATAATAAGGCTCCTGAGGCTTAGAAGGAGCTGGAATACCACTAGCTGCTGGAAGAGATGAATCAATGGGGTGACTCACAAAACCCCTACCATAGCGTGCTGCTGGTGTACGGGCTCCTGAAAAATGACAAGTCTCTCGATACCTCTTGGCCTCCTTCTCCTCCCTGCCCCGGGCTAACATAGTCTCAATCCTCCGGGCAATACTCATGGCCTGCTAGTAAGTAATATCTGTCTCCAGCTCCCTAGCCATGTTGGTCCGAATACTGGGGTGGAGTCCCTCAATAAAGTGTCGAACCCTCTCTCTTATAGTGGCAACCAAAGATGGTGCATGACGATCCAAATCGTTGTAACGGACTGCATACTCTGACACAGTCATAGTACCCTGGCGTAGCTGCTCAAACTCTGCACGTCAGGCATCCCTGAGGCTCTAAGGGACAAACTCAAGTAGGAACATTTCTGAGAACTGAGCCCAAGTAAGTGAAGTTGCCTCGTCTAGACTACTAAGCTCAAAAGCACGCCACCATTGATAAGCTTCTCCCCTCAGCTGGAAAGCAGTGAAAGAAACCCCACTCGTCTCCACAATACCCATAGTGCGAAGAATGCGATGACACCCCTCAAGGAAACCCAAGGTGTCATCCGAAGCTAGTCTGCTAAACTCAGGTGGGTGGTACTTCTTGTACCTCTCAAGTCGGAGTTGCTCTGCCTCAGGAACAGCTATCCTAGTCTCATGCTGAGGTGGAGCTACTGGGGGCATAGAAATATACTCTGGAACCTGCCCAATATGAACCCTCTGCTCAGGAGTACGGGATGCGGGAGTCTGTGTCCCTCCACTGGCCTGGGATGTAGTTGGGGCTATCGGAAGTAATCCCTCCTGAGACAGAGTACTGAAGGCACTCAAAAACGGAGCCAATGTCTCTTGGAGGGCTGGAGTAATAGTAGGGACCTCCTATTCCCCTCCAACTGTGGCTGCTGGGGGATCCTCTACCTCTGCCCTCGCCGGGGCTCGGGCTACACCGCGTGCTCATCCTCTGCCCCGGTCCCTGCCTCTGACGGCTCTAGATGGGGGCTCGGGTGCTTGATCATCAGTACGTCCGGTACGAGTACGAACCATATGTAAGCAACAGTAGAATAGAGTTTAAGAATTTTGATGACAGTAACTAGCACGATAAAAAGATCCAAAGAATATGATTGTTCTTAACAGTTACATAGCCTCTCGAAGATAGATACGGACGTCTCCGCACCGATCTGCGAGACTCTAATAAAACGGCTTGTGACTTGTGACTCCTATGAACCTAGACGCTCTGATACCAACTTGTCACGACCCGAATTAACCCTCCGAACGGACTCGTGACGGCACCTAGTTCCTATGACTAGGTAAGCCTAAAATATGCGGGAAGTAAGACAAAACAGTAACAAAACAGTAAATATGTAGCAATAACTATAAAACTTTAGCCGCTCGGTATTTACAGCTTTCAACTACCCCAAAACCTGGAATATCACCAAGTCAAAGCTTTATACAACTACAGCTCTATATAACGGAAATAAGAAACGTATATATGTCTATATCCTATGACTATAGTAGAGTAGATAGGGACACGTGAGATTCTGCACCGCCTCTACCTTATTCGGGTGTACCTTGATCCTATCTGACGATACCATATGGCCTAGGAATGACACAGAATCAAGCCAAAATTCACACTTAGAAAATTTGGCATACAACTTCTTCTCCCTTAAGGTCTGACGTACGATCCTGAAATGCTGCTCATGGTCGTCCTGCGACCGAGAATATACCAGAATGTCATCAATGAACACGATGACGAAAGTATCAAGATAAGGAAATACGATGTGCATCAGTTGCATGAAGGTTGTTGGGGCATTGGTCAGCCCAAATGACATAACAAGGAGCTCATAGCTGCCATATCTAGTCTTGAAGGCAGTCTTCGGGATATCCGGCTCCCGAATCTTCAATTGATGATAACCCGAACGAAGATCAATCTTGGAGAACACCCTAGAACCCTGTAACTGGTCAAATATATCATCAATGCGGGGCAATGGGTACCTATTCTTCACTGTCACCTTATTTAGTTGCCGGTAGTCAATGCACACACGCATCGAACCATCCTTTTTCTTCACAAATAACACCGGAGCACCCCAAAGTGATACACTGGGCCTGATAAAACCTTTGTCAAGCAACTCCTGCAATTTCTCCTTCAACTCTTTTAACTCAGGAGGAGCCATGCGATAGGGAGGGATGGAAATGGGCTAAGTGACCGGTAACATGTCAATGCCAAAATCAATGTCTCTATCGGGCAGCATAACCAGAAGATCAGCTGGAAAAACATCAGGATAGTCCCTAACAACGGGGACCGACTCAACTGTAGTGGTCTCAGCACTAACATCTCTCACATAAGCCAAGTATGCATCACACCCCTTTTCAACCATCCGCTGAGCCTTAGGAAAAGAAATGACCATGCGGGGGGTACTCTAAGAACCTCTCCACTCTAACCTCGGTAATCCTGGCATAGCCAGTGTCACGGTCTTGGCGTGACAATCAAGAATAGCATAGAAGGGAGACAACCAGTCCATAGACAATATAACATCAAAATCTACCATACTGAGTAATAATAAATCAGCCCTGGTCTTAAAACCACTGATAACAATTAAGCACGACCGATATACGCGGTCCACAACAAGAGAATCTCCCACCGGAGTAGAAACATAAATGGGGGAACTCAAAGAATCCCGAGATATCCCCAGATGTGAAGCAAAATAAGAAGACACATACGAATATGTAGAGCCTGGGTCAAATAATACCGATGCATCCCTATGACAAACGGGAACAATACCTGTAATGACTGAATCTGAAGCAATGGCCTCAGATGGGGCTGGAAGAGCATAGTACCTGGCCTGGCCTCCCCCTCTAGGGCGACCTTGACCTCCCCGACCTCCACCTCGAGCTGCCTAAGATGGTGGGGTAGAAGCTGGGGCTGGAAGAATAGTTGGTGGACCTGGTGGAAGGCGTGGAACCTGATAAGTCTAAGGTGGTACACCCCTCCTAGCTCTGGGGAAAACTCTGATACCAACTTGTCACGACCCGAATTAACCCTCCATACGGACTCGTTATGGAACCTAGTTTCTATGACTAGGTAAGCCTAACATATGCGGGAAGTAAGACAAAACAGTAACAAAACAGTAAATATGTAGCAATAACTATAAAACTTTAGCCGCTCGGCATTTACAGCTTTCAACTACCCCAAAACCCGGAATATCACCAAGTCACAATCTTTATACAACTACAGCTCTATACAACGGAAATAAGAAATGTATGTATGTCTATCTCCTATGACTATAGTAGAGTAGATGGGGACACGTGAGATTCTGCGGACGCGACAGAATTACCTTGCGATCTCCAGAATCAGCTGCTGCTACGCGTCTAACCACGGTACTGAATGATGGCACCTGGATCTGCACATGGAGAAAACAAGCGCAGGAAAGGGCGTGAGTACTCCACATTCGGTACTCAGTAAGTGCCAAGCCTAACCCCAGTCAAGTAGAGACGAGGTCAGGTTGAGGCTCTATTGAGTTTGAAAATAAAATAAGACAGTTATAAACTCGAACACTGAATAATAGTTAGTAACAATAGCAGAACTTAAGGGAAAACTGAATGAAATAATCGAAAAGAACCCTCGGTTCAGCACAGCATATAACTCAATAGTAAATATGCAATGCAGTACAGGGGGAAAGCTCCAGGATCTCAGTACGTATTCACAATTTAAATATGCAATGCAGTACAGGGGAAAAGCTCCAGTATCTCAGTTCGTAGTCCCAATTCAAATATGCAATGCAGTACAGGGGGAAAGCTTCCGGATCTCGGTTCGTAGTCCCAATTTAAATATGCAATGCAGAAGGTACGTCGGACATAGCATAATTAAACAGTTCAAGAAAAATAATAGACAAGTATAGGGTAAAACTATCTAAGCATGGTTCAATTTGTAGCAAGTAAGAGGGGAAACAAGTAAAGGCAAGTAGACAAGCTTATTCCAAAGTCAACTACTCAAGTAAAACAGGGAAAAACACTGATATAGGAATGAAAATGAGATATTCCATGGAATGGAAAAAATGGAATTATAGTAACAATGACCCGTGCACGCACTCGTCACCTCACGTACACGGTATCCACATAGTAAAAATCAGTTAAAATGCCTACGGGAAAATTTCCAACACAGAGTTAGGCAAGCCACTTACCTCGATTGCGCTACTCAACCCAATACCATGCTCTTTCCACGAGTATCCGACTTTGGGTGGCCTAAATCTAATAAATTCTATTGCATAATGTAAATATCACTTCAAGGGAACAAAATAGCTAATTATTTCTAAGCTAATACGCGAAATTAGGAAATTCGCCCAACATATCCCCCGAGTCCACGTCTCGGAATCGGGTAAAAATCATATTTTCCGGTCACTCATTCACTCCCGAGTCTAACCATATAAGAATATCTCAAATTGGAGGTCAAACACCCAATCAAAACTCAATAATTTGGTCTATGGAGTTCTTCCTATTTTTTTCCATTTTCTACCCAAAATTTCAAAATTTAAGGTTGAAATTAAGATTGGAATCATGGAATTTGATCTAAATAGGTTGGAAATCACTTACCCAAATCGCCCAGGTGCAAAAGCTTCCAAGAATCGCCTCTCCCGAGCTCTCAAAATCAAAAATGGTGAAAATAGGCTTAAACCCTCGAAATTAGACTTTTAAAAGACTGCCCAGATGTTGCGTTATGCGATCGCGGACAATGAGTCGCGATCGCGGAGAGTAATCTCCCACACGCCAGATTTAACCTTATGTGATCGCGAACAGGGGCCTGCGATCGCGTACCTTCACGCTCCACAGCTTTGCGATCTCGGGTGGGGCCTTGCAACCGCACAGAGTAAAATGTTGGAAATTTTCCCCAGGCCACTGATACAATATGCGATCGCGATATAGGGTATGTGATCGCGAAGGCTATTCTTCCAATACACTGTGATCGCGGACCCCATCTTGCGATCGCAGAGAACAACTCCAAGCCTCCCCTCCATTACCTTATGTGATCGCAGAGGATGACCTGCTATCGCGGAGAACAAAACACTGCTGTAGAAAAACCAGATAAACCAGCTAAGGGTTTTTGGCCAAAAGTGTCCGTTTGAACACCCGAAAAACACTCGAGGCCCCCGGGACCTCAACCAAAACCACTAACCAACCCCAATACCTCATTCAAACTTGGTCGAGCCTTAAAAATACCTCTCATAACATCAAAATCATCAAATATGCATAGATTCAATCCTAAGAACTTATGAAATTTCTAGAATTCACATCCGATGCCGAAACACGCCTAAACCTATCTGAATGAACTCAAATTTTGCACACAGGTCATAAATGACATTACGAACCTTTTTTCGCTTTCGGAATTCCATTACGAGTCCGATATCAAAATTTCACCCATCAGCCGAAATCGTCGAAATTCTAACTTTCGCAAATTCAAGTCTAAATCTAAAACCGACCTCGAAAACACATTTTGAACACGCTCCTAACCCCTAAATCACCCAACGGAGCTAACGGAGTTGACGAAATTCAATTTTGGATCCGTCTTCACACAGTTCTGCATACGGTCTGATTTCTAAAGCAAAAATCCACATTTAAGGACTAAGTGTCCAAAATCACTCTGGATTTCACCGCTCAACGCTCCGACAAGTTTCAATAACATAAATAGACATAGGATAAGAAGTTATTAGGGGATCGGGGCGCTAACTCTCAAAACGATCGACCGGGTCGTTACAATTGGCTTGCCTGACCCCGGCGTTGGGCGCCATCACGACTTGAGTTAGGATTTTGGGTCGTGAAAACAACAAAAATAACGCTATTACTACAAGAAGGCAAAGTTTAGGCCGCTCAAAGTCGGGGAATACGTGTTTAAAAACAAAACACAAGCGAGCAAAGACCCGCAGGAAGGCAAACTGTGAACAAATTGGGATGACCCGTACAAAATCATGGCAACAGCAAACAAAGGATCATTCCAACTAGAAATAATGGAAGGAGAGCTACTACCAAACAACTGGAATATTACCCACCTCAAGTACTTTAACGTTTAGGAGGTAAAGCGTCCCCAAAGTCGTACTTTTTTTCCCTCACTTGAGTTTTGTCCCAATTGGGTTTTCTCAAGGAGGTTTTTAACGAGGAGACGAATGGGACACTTCAAGTCTAAGTACGGAAAAATGGAGTCCTAGGACGACTAGTTCATTGCCCCACCTCTCAAGCCTTCTCCGGGACGACCAATGAAGGGACTAGATAGACTGCGACAGGAATGCCAACCAACACCTGAAAATTGTAAATTTCTCCAAGTGTATTAACAAAACAAAAATGCATGAAGTTTATTTTTATTTTCTCCAAATGTACAACCAAGGCAACAATGCTTAAAGTTTTAAAATGTCGACAAACTCCGCACCTAGAATCATATCTTTCCAAACGTAGGTTATGTTCGACCTTATTTGAACTAACACCTAATGGCCCATCAGCCATAGTTAAATATAGGTCATGTTCGATTTTGTTTGAACTAACACCTAATGGCCTTCGTCTAAAGGCGAATCTAGGAATTGAAGTGTATGGGTTCCTACCACAACTTCGAGTCAATATATCATAATAGTCGAACTAAGGAACAAGTATCAATATTCAACATATATTTACAAAATAACAAAATACTCAAAGAAAACATATAAATATAACTATTCTCATTACAATTGTACTCGGCGACTTGTCATATTTTGAAAATGATCAATGATCGCATCATTAGGTACACTTTCAAATACTTCTTCCACTATATAACAAACTAAACAATCATTTAAAAATGCATCACCAGTTCTGCTTCTCAAGTCACTTTTAACGTACTTCATCGAAGAAAAAGCCCTTTCTACCATTGCAGTAGCGACATGCAATATCAAACTTAACTTCACAAGCAAATAAACAAGTCTCCAAGTCATGTGCAAATTTGTTTTAACCATTGTCTCTTAAAGATCTCCAAGGCTTTTCAAGTTAGAGAATTCATTGTCCGCCTCTCGCACATAGTCAATCTAGGTGTCAAGCTCAAAACCAATATCCTCAAGCATAGAATTAGTGAACTCATTCGGATAGTGTGTTGCAAGTTTCATAATCTTGTCTTTATTTGCAAAACAATTATCTGGACTCAAACTCGTCATACCAAGAAGTAGAGCAATATTCACTTCACTAAAACGACTTTAAAGCTTCGAAAGTTACAAATCAATAATAGTATAGAAACCCTCTACACGCAAATGATAAGAATATGTAACACTTGATTTCTTGTGCTTCGACTTTCCACGAGAATAATTCATATCCATTCGGGGATTACAATATCATGCTTGACACAAAATAAACAGACGTCTTCTACCAAAGAATTCTATCCAGATTCTCTCATAACTTGCAATTGTCTCTTTGCAAAACCAACAAGCTTCATGGCACTTACAATATCTTGATCTTTTTTTTGCAAAGTCATATTTAAATCATATGTTAGTGCCAACACTTTCAACATTAAATGCAACATATGCACAAACTCATATGATCTTATGTCATCCACTAGACTTTTTTCCATTGATCTCTCATGATAATTTGAACCCTCAATTGCAAAAACTCCAAGTACATGAACAATTGATGAGAATAAACTAATAAAATTATGCATTGTCTTAAAAGAGAGCCCCAGCGAGTATAACATGTCCTTTGAAATCAAAGTTATTGATTTAATCCGCTTCCCGTATGAACTTCACCAAGCACTAGTAATTCCTCCAACTTTTCTGGTTGATCATCTTGAAGCATCTCCATGCGCTTAAAAGAACCTCTAATAATATTTAAAATATTTTAAAGAATATCAAAAAATTGTTCTGCCTCATAATGTTTCTTTGCAACAGCCACGAGAGTCAACTGCAATTGATGAGAAAAATAATGTATGCAATATGCCGAAGGAGTATCATTCATAATCAAAATCATAAGGCCATTAATTTCTCCCTGCATGTTACAAGCTCCAGCATAGCCATGTCCCCGTATTTAAGATTTACTCAATGAATGTTCCAAAAGCAAAGAACAAAATTTCTTCTTTCAATGACTTTGCATATGTATCTTTAACATGAACAATGTTAAGGAATCGTTCAATAACTTTACCCTTTTTGTTGACATAACGCAAAATAAGCGCCATTTGTTCATTACGAGAGACATCCTTTGTAACGACCCGGCCGATCGTTCCGTAGAAATTTCATTATTATTCCTGTTTTTGCCTTGTCATAGGTTGGTTATACTGTTTATTATGTGTTAGAGTTGGTTGGCTCGGAATCAGAATGGTTGTAGTGAGAATTGAGACACTTAGTCTCTAAAAATAACTTTATAGTTGGAAAAGCCAATTGAGCATTGAATTATTGGTAAATGACCTCGGAATGTGGATTTTATGGCTTGGATAGCTTCGTTAGGTGATTTGGGACTTAGGAGTGTATTCAGAATATTTTTGTGATGTCCGGTGTAGAATTAGGCTTGAATTGGCGAAAGTTAGTTTTTGGCGATTTCCGGTCGGCAGTGGAAAATAGGCTATCGGGGTCAGAATGGAATTCTGAAAGTTGGAACAGGTTCGTATTTTCATTTTGGATATGTGTGCAAAATTTTAGGTCAATCGGATGTGTTTTGGATAGCTCGTTGGTGGAATTTAGAAATTTCAAAGTTCATAGGCTTGAATTTGACGTGATTTAGTGTTTTTGGTGATTCTAAGGCTCGACTAAGTTTGTGTGATGTTATGGGATATGTTGGTATGTTTTGGTTGAGGTCTCGAGGGTCTCGGGTGAGTTTCGGGTGGTTTCGGATAATTTCTAGGCCATTTCTAGTTGCTGGTTTTTGGCTTCAGGGGTGTACAATGCGATAGCATTGATTTGGATGCGTTAGCATAGATAAAATTTGGAAAAATCTAGTTGTGCGATGCGATCGCATAAGGCTTCCCGCGATCGCATAGAGTAAAATAGCTGCTGCACTGTCCCGACTGTGGAAGTTTATAACTCACAATGTATAGGAAATTTGAAGATGATCCAAAAATGAAAGTTGTAGCCCTTTATGTATATTTTTCATAAAATTAAATCAATTACAGTTTGGAGTTTTGTACAAAACGTTATGACCATTATACTAGAGGCTATCCGGAAGAGTTGGAGAAGGTTGTTGGAAAATTTGTTCTATGCGATCGCATAGAGGAGGCCGCGATCGCATAGGGTTAAATAAGGGTTGGTAAATTTTGTTCATCGCAAACGCACTCCTGGAGCCGCGATCGCATAGTGTCCGGACCTGGGCAGTATATAATTACACCCTCCGCGACCAATACCCACTTTTACACCATTTTCGAACGGGAAAAGAGCTTTGAGGCGATTTTGAAGAGAGAAAATCACTGTTCTTCATTGAGGTAAGAATTTTGGACCCTAAAACTCGATTATAGGTGATTAAGGAACAGAATATCAGTGTTTAATTCGTGAAAATCAGTAGAATAGTGGAGTTATGGCTTGAGATTATGAGACCTTTTAGGGATGATTTGAGGGGTCAAACGAACTCCGATTTTAGGGCTCTTTATATGTACAGACTCGTGAGATGATGAAGAACATTTTGGTATAAATTTTGTCGAGTTCCAAGATGCAGGCCCGGGGGTCGGATTTTTACTGATTTCGGATTTTGTGCTAAAATTGGTATTTTTCAATTGGAATTCATTCCCTTAGCATAATTTGATGAGAAAAATCTGATCATTATATATTTGGAGCACTCGGAAGTTGATTCGAGAGGCAAGCGGGTTTCAGAGTAGCTTTTCGGGCTAGTTTGAGGTAAGTAATGTCTTTAAATCCTGTCATGAGGGTATGAAACCCCGGACTTTACAACCTTCACGGATTTGGAGTGACGCACACACTGGATGACGAGTGTGGGGCGTGCACGAATTGGAAATTTTGAAAAATGTACCTTTTTAGGCAACTATTGAGTTGCGAAACCGCCTTTAAAGCATATGGTTATTAGTATTACTATGATTTAATATATTTGGCCTGTAAGCCATGTTTAGGGCCTAGTGCCGATCTGTTTTAATTCCTTTGGGGGCTATTTTACTGATATTCCTCACTTTGAAACTATGATTTTACACTCAGTCTTTCTTGTGAAATTGTTGACACTCTTATTTGATGATATCAGTATTTCTTGAAATGAAATACTATTTTGGGTCGAGAACCCTGTTTTATTCATGGCCCGAGTGGCATGCTGAGAGTGTTTGACTGAGTGAGGCCGAGGGCCAATGTTGTGAGGATGTTATGATATGAGAGAGGTCGAGTGCCTGAGAGTGATTATTGCCATAATGTGGCTTGTTTATGGGGCTTGGGCTGTAGGAGCCCCTCCGGAGTCTGTACACACCCCCAGTGAGCGCAGGTACCTACTGAGTGTGAGTGCCGAGTGATAATTGATTGGGAGGCATGAGTGAAAGTGAGGTTGCCCGCGGGGCTGATACTGAGTGATGGTGAGGTGCTAAGGGAAATTGCTATGAGTGATGATTATGGCCCGAGGGGCAGTTTTATGATGATATTTTCTGAGTTTTTTAGTATGATTCACTTCATTTTTCAAACTGATTTTACTGAGAGTTTTACTAAGAAATATTGGAAAATATAATTGTTTCAAAGGATTTCATGGAAACGGGTTTTCGAACTTATGTATACTGTATTGAGACTTGATGTTTTATTATTTTGTGGATTGTTGTTTTATGATATGTGTTTCATATACTTTAGACTGTGATTTACTTTCATTACTACTGAGTTGGCGTACTCATCATTTCTCCCTGCACCCCTGTGTGCAGATCCAGGTACTGGTTCGGAGTAGTAGTCGTCCAAGCTCGTTATCATCAGTGTTTGGGATTTCGAGGTAGCTGTCCAGCGTCCGCAGCTTCTCCACTTCCCTTCTTCATATAGTACTTAGTATTTGATTCATATATATTATTATGACATTAGCAGAGTTAGTTCATTTCTTAGATGCTCGTGATCGGTTGACTCCAGTCTTGGGGGATTAGTTTAGATTGTTGAATTATATTATAATTGCTTAAAAACTTAGAGAAAAATGTTAATTGCTTATTGTGCTGATTATCATTGATTTTTGAAATATTATAATAGAAAAGATGTGTAGTAATGTGATGGTTGGTTGGCCTAGTTCCACGATAGGCTCCATCACGACCTGCTAGGAATTGGGGTCGTGACAAGTTGGTATCAGAGCACTAGGTTACATAGGACTCAAGGTCATGAGCAGGTTTAGTAGAGTCTTGCGGATCGGTATGGAGACGTCTGTACTTATCTTCGAGAGGTTGCAGAACCCTTAGGAAACATTCCACATTCTTGAATTCTTGTCGTGCGAATCCATTTTATTCAGATAAAAGTGTAACTCTTTGAATTCCTTTCACGTATTCGAATGCGCACGCGAGCGCTTGGTATCAGTTGTGCGTTGTCGGCTTGTGACTTCAATGGGTGAGATGTGATTTTTAGCATGTTGATAATGGGCCAGTCGGAAGGACTTGAGGCCAGATTTTTGTCTGTGGCTTGAGTGTTGAGACTTCATTTGTGTGAGCACATGTGTTCGGGGACTTGTATGTCCGTTGGTGTCCTTATTGATGGAACTTTGTGACTAGATGACTACGTGGTGAGTGTGATTTGATGGTTAGATGTGTTCAGGGTGTTTGATTGTGACAAAAATGAATTGGCGGGAGATGTAGCAAGAACTATTGCGTATTTGACTTCTGTATTGAGTTAGAATATGGCTTCGAGTTGTGAGTGTATTGAAGGACCTCTTGTGTAGTTTAGTTGTGGAGTGAAGTGGATTTTCCTGTTGTGTTCTGAGTTCCTGGTGATGTCTTTTGGTATGACCAATGCTCCAGCAGCGTACATGTATTTGACTGACGGTGTATTCTGCCGTGTTATAACTCCTTTGTTATTGTATTTATTGATGGCATCCTGTCGTACTCTCGTAGCCAGGGGTAGCATACTCAGCAATTGATGATGGTATTACGAGGATATAGGGAGGAGAAGCTTTGTGCGAAGTTCTCCAAGTGTGAATTGTTGGCTCAGTTCAGTAGCATTATTGGGGCACGTGATGTCCAGTGAAGGTATCCATGTGGTCAGACGAGTGTGTGTAGAGCTTCCAGAAGCTCAAGATTTCCTTTACCACAGCTCCAGTGTTGGTATTGCCATCAGCTTCCAGTTCTTATACCGCTTAATAGGATGCCTCGAGGGCAGGCAGTGGTTGTGTTCTATTGTAGGAAGGTATAATGATTGTATGATAGCTATGATTTTTAGAAGTGTATTGGGAGATATCATTTTGAGGTTAAGCAGGCAGGAGTATCTCCTGCGGGTTGTCCTAAGATGTGTGACCCTTATGTTTGCCGGTAGTAAGTTCTCTCTATCAGTAAATGATGTATGTTATAATTTGAGCTTAAATCGCTTGTGGGAGTTGGCATGACCATTACTATGGTGAATGCAGGATTTGCATACGATTTGAGGGTTAGATGGTTTGGGTCATATGAGCTTATGGAGGAGTTAGTTGAATCTCACCACAGTAGGGCGGCAGTGATAGTGTATGGGCATCGTGAGTTATTGTTTATCTTGATCGTTGGCTTTGAGCCAAGTGGGGGAGTCCGCTAATGATAAGTTGATTACACGATTATGTGTTGTACTGGTTTCGGTGCGAAGTATCTTGGTGAATCAGTTATGACCTGCAGAGGTGGAGTTTGGGAATGACTCGAGTAATGGAAATTTCTTCGATACAGGTTGTAATGTACTTTACGGGTAATGGAATTTATTGAATGATTGAGTTGTGCTTGAAGGTGTAGTGTGTACAGTGTATGAGTTTGCTTGTTGCTTCAATGTATGGATTACTTATCCTAGTACGTGGTTTGAAAGCGGGGTCAGGTCGTTCTGTTTACTTGGTCAGGGTAATTAAGATTTGCGTAGAGTGGAAGACTCTTGAGAATGGTTCCGATGGGTTCAAGATTATACGTAACAATTGGGGATCTTCAAGAGGTGTGTTTGGCTAGAAACTGAGATTTACGTGGAAGGTGTAAAGGCTTGTTGTGTAGTTACATTATCATGGATTCTATCCCTCAGTATCAGGAAGGGAAGGTAATGACTTAAATTCGTAGGAAGTCTCTTCAGAGTAAGTATTTCTAATGTGGTGCTTTGGGGATATTTGAGAGAGTATTCAGCGGCTTATGAGCCTTAAACAGTATATTTTATGCTCGGGTTTTGTACGGTGAGTCGGGATTGAGAATTGCGGTATTATGGCAAGAAGAAGTATCAATCCGAAGGTAAGTGATACACTCAATTTACACCTTAAAATAGGGTAAGCGATCGTTGTCAAATATAGTAACCCAA
>ML250458.1:6974-19273 GCA_005239495.1 Nicotiana undulata
AGTGGTCACAGTGTTTCCCTCTGGTGCTGTGGAAATTGTTACTGAATATGGGTCCAACGCCTTCAAGGTTAATAGACAAAGATTAAAACTGTATGTGGGGATGAATGAGACCAATGAGTTGTCTATGGTGCATCTTTTTGAACCGTAGAGGTTGAGCAAGCCTTAAATGCGCTCATTCTACGTCGTGTCGCGGCGTTAAATCAGGCGCTTCATGGGAGGCAACCCATTGATTGTTGTACTCGTCGTACCGCGACGTTAAATCAAGCACTGCGTGGGAGGCAACCCATGATTTTAGTGTTTTCTTTTTTGTTTGTGTTGAGATTGATATACATACATCTAACAAGTTATTGAGTGTGCATGAAAAACTTGGAGGTGTGTAGAGAAAAGACGTGGTCATAAAATAACTCTGGTAAGGTAAAAATATGAGGAAAACACACAAACAAGCAAGTATCTTCCACCGCGGCCGTGGAGGTACCGCGACAACATCTGGAGCTTCAGAAGTTTTTTTGTACATCCGTCACCGCGGCCGCGGTGAACCACGGCGCGATCGCGGTAAAAATCCAGCCCTATGAATCTCTCGTGATTGCGGACATTTCCCAGTCCTCTGAATCTCCCGCGACCGCGGCAAACTACGGCACAACCGCGGCATTTTTCAAGCTCTCTAAACCTCTCGCGACCGCGGTCGACCGCGGCGGGCCATGTGCCGCCCAGGTAAGTATATTTTTCCTTCAATTTTTTTTAATTTCTTTTTAATTCCCCCCCCCCCCCTTCTTACTCTAATAACCCCCACTTTCCCCCTTTATTCTAAAACCCTAACTCCTAATTTCCTCCTCCCCCCCCCCCCCCCCNTTTATTTTCTTTTTAATTTCCCACCCCTTCTTACTCTAATAACCCACCCCTTACCCCCATTTTCCCCCTTATTCTAAACCTAACTCCTAATTTCCTCCTCCTCCCTCCCCAAATTCTCCCCCTCACAGACGCCCCTCTCTTTCCCTTCCCCCAAATCTTACGCCTCTCTCTCTTCTCCTAACCTCCATTGTTGACCACCCACTTCTCTCATCTACATCCTTGGGCAAGTAAGTCTTTCTTTCTTTCTTTTCTTCTTATTTTTTTTTTTTTTTTCGATTTTGTGGTAGATTCTTGTTG
Organism: Nicotiana undulata; assembly: GCA_005239495.1. Lineage (NCBI taxonomy): Eukaryota > Viridiplantae > Streptophyta > Magnoliopsida > Solanales > Solanaceae > Nicotiana > Nicotiana undulata. The sequence continues at coordinate 8,121 of ML250458.1, forward strand.
TATTGTTGTGTAATGGTGATTTTTCACCATCTCTTGCTCGTTTTTGGTGGGTCTTGGTCTCTATAGACTTGGTGTTGGTTGTTTGGTGTATGTTTGACAATGATGGGGGGGAAAATTGAGTAGTTGGAGTGAGATTGGGACTTGTTTGTGGTTGGAAAAATAGGGAAGAAATATTCCATATGGGCCACTATAGGTTTGTTACGAATTATTTCCCCAGGATGTTTGTAAAATTGCCCCATTGAGCCAATATTTGGCATTGTGACCGTCGTGGTGGTGAAGTCTGAGTATTCACCCGATAGGCACACAATTTGACCACTCTCTGACTATTGACCGTGTTGTAACAGGTACCATGTCTCACTCACGGAAAAGAAGAATCCTAGCAAGCACTAGCCAAGAGGCCGAGGATAGGTTTAATGCAAAGTCTGCCCGAAAAATGGTCCACGAAGTCCCGATTGACAAGGCAGCACTATAGTATGAGTTCCCGGATATGTTCAATAAGATTAGGAGGCGCCAGTTAGAGGTATTCTTCGACGAACCTGAGGAAGCTAATATTCTGATGGTCCGGGAATTCTACGTGAATTGCCCGAAATATGTGAACCGGGTAAACATTGTCCGGAAAACAAAGGTGAACGCCTCACTGGAGTCCATACGTCGTGTTTACAGGTTTCCTACCTTCTCTGGGGATATTGACAACTACCAACTCCATCAACAACCACCGGTCAACTGGACCATGCTTGTGCGAACAATCTGTGTGGGAGGGGTGCCTACATGGGTCAAAGAGGGCGTCACACTGAACTCTAATTCTTTCACTTAGGAAGCCAAATGCTGGTTTACCATTATCTGTAGCCGCCTGTTACCCTCCAGCAATACCACCGATGTCAATCCCACTTGAGCAGTGATGGTTTGGTGCTTTGTCAACCGGCTGGATTTTGATGTAGCTCAGGTACTCCATGATGAAATGTTCATACGCTCGCCTGAGGTAATGAAAGGGTTCTACTTCCCTTCACTCGCCACCAAGTTGTGCCGGATAGCCAAGGTACCTGAGAATTGCCTCCTTGAAGGAAAACTGGCGAAGAAGGCCCCGTTCCGAGCTAGCAGAATTTTAGTGGGAAAAGAGCAGCCGGTTCCTCTCGCCGTTGATGACGAGGATGAGATTATTCCTGATGTTGCACCGCCTAGGTCATCTCATGATGAGGCGGGTCCCTCTCAACCTCGACGGAGCACCCGACTGTCTACCTTAGAGGAGGATGTGGCCGACCTTCGCACCTCAGTGGATAACCTCAATGTCATGATAAAGGCAATGGCTACCCAAAATGAAAGTCTGAGAAGCGGATAATGGTGTGGTTTCGTGTGCTAGGGAGGGCTTGTCACCTTGACCCGGCCACCGTCTCTGACGACGACTGATAACCAGGGAAGTCTCCTTACCCCTTTGTACTTTATTGTTGTTGACATGGGGACATGCCAATTTTTCAAGTGTGGGGTGGGGGACATTTTTGTTGTTGTATATGTTGATAGTTTTTGTTCTGTTTGTTGTTTGTATTTGAAATTGTTGTCTTCAATTAGTTTGACTTGGCCCGAAGACAGACACCTTCCGACGGGTCTCTTGAGGGTATTAAGTCAAATTTTAAAAAAAACAGAAAATGTAGTGGACTCTTCCTGATGACAGACTACTTAGGCAATTTTCTTGAGGGAAGTTAGTCCAAAGAAAATACCAAAAAGATTTTTTATTTTCTTTTTAGGTAGTGTAGTAACTCCCCCTTGGTTTTTCTTTTGACCACGGTTCATTTCCAACGGTTTAGCTTCAATCGGGTATAGTTAGAATTTTTTTTATTTTGTTAGTTGTTAGGTTTCTCTTGGGTAAGGAACTGAATAGCAAGAATGCATCCCTTAGTGTGTTACACCTGAACACCAAAGACCCTAGGGTGTGACGCTTAGGCTCTTTTGTTGACTCGTGAGAATGCCTTAATTTTGCATATTGTAACTAACTTGAATGCTCAGTAGGAGTGTTTTGTTGAACCAATCTGGAGTGAATTATGTGCCATGTGTGTGTAAGGTATTTGCACTGTACTCTATGTCCACATTTGATACCTAGAACTTGCCCTATGTGTGTGCAAAGCAAAATAGTAGTCCGTTCAGTCTTAGAAGTGATTTAGGCATTTCTCTATTAAGCCAGACATAAATATGTATCCACCTGCTTGAAATTCACCATAGTTAACCCCTTTTGAGCTTATAAGCCTTTTTTGTTGGCAACCACATTACAAACCATACCCAATTATTTGAATATCCTGCCTGTTTGAACCCTATAACTCCTATAAGCACTTGAATTGTAAAGAACATGTAAAAGTCTAAGTGTGGGGTGGTGGTATGGTTTTTGAGTGGAATCAACGAAATAGGAAGAATGGTGCAAAACATAAAAGAATGAACACCACTGAAAAAGAAAAAAAATAGAAGAAAGAAGGACAATGAATAAATACGGTCCTTGATGGGTGGTGAGTTGAATAAAAAGTGCACCTAATGAAATTTTGGGGTAAACTAAAGAGAGTGGGGAAATTCTGGCCAAACATAAGAATGGGCTGAAAGCTACAGTAGTGTATTAAAAGTGCTTAGGGAGGTTAGTCACTATACCTAAATATGTCCTACCCGTCCTTTAGCCTACATTACAACCTAATAAATACCTCATTGATCTTAGACCGAATGGACTCGATTAGTAGAGTATAACACTACGGGAAAGCCTATGGTGTATCTTTGTGGTATATGAATGTTCTTTCCGAGAGTGAGTGAATTCTTTCTACTTAAAGTTCCTTCTTGTTCTTAATATTACTCTTGTGGAACTACTCTCGAATGTGCGATGTGACGGCATGCGATTCATGACGGAGAGGTAAATCTTGACCTCTGTGTAGAGTACTTTGAGGAAGTAAGAATGTGGCATGGCATATAGAGTCACCACTTGAGGCATAGATGTTACACGACTAGGTACAATGTTTGTGAAATGTCGTGGTGTGACACTGTAGGGTAATGCTTAAGAAGATTAGGCATATAGAGTGTAGTTTTGCTGCTCGAGGATGAGCTAAGGTTTAAGCGTTGGGTGTTGATAATAGGTGAATTAGACTATATTTTCACCCCTAATGAACCATACAATATTATGTTTTTAATGTGAATATTGATAACAAAATGCTCTGATTAGTGTTTTTATGCTTTGCAGGATGTATTTTATGATAGAAGATACTTTGGAGCAATTTGGAGTCAATTAAGGGAGTTTTAGGCCAATCAAGAAGAACCCGTGAGAAAAGCACAAGAAAAAAGGTTAAATTTGCTGGGAAATAGCCCACCGTGACCGCGATCGACCGCGGCTGGAGCGCGGTGGGCAGAATAACTGGAAGCAGAAAGCGTGTCATCCACCGCGGTCGCACCGCATTCCTGCCGTGGGCGAAAGCTGACAAATCAGAAAAGCTGAAGGATTTAAGTGCAAAACACGGGAATAAATTACCCAAACCCTATTTAAACATTGTAAATTCGCCCAGGAGAGGGATATTCTTGTTTTTAGACATAATAAGGAGGCAAGAATTATTGTGAGAAGACAAGCAACAATTAGAGTTTTATATTTTCTTCCTTTAATCTTTATTTTGATTATTATGATTTCTTTTGGGTTTTCATTGTTCTTGAGCATGAGTAGCTAACTTTTCTATTCTAAGGTTTTGGTGGAGCCCGTTGGGGATGAACTAATTGTGATATTAATATAGTTTTGTTTGGTTGTTAATCTCTATTTGTTCAACTACGTTATTGTTGTAGTTGATTGAAGGGTCCTCAATTAGGTGTTCCTATTTATTATGTATTTACTTGAGAGAGAGTGCATATTTAGGTAGTTGTTTGAACAACATCACTCCCGGAGTATAGGAGAGATCCATAACCGAGGGTTTAGAGGTTGGATTAGAGATAACGATACCTCGGGTGCAATCTAAAGTGAAATGTAATACAATCTAGCTAGCGTAACTTGAGAGAGTGCGTCTAGTAAATTATCATAATTACTTGAGAGAGATTTATGATAACTGGAGTGTTCATGATTGATAGAGACAACTAAGTCAAAACTATAGGAACTACACAAGAAGGACTTTCACCAACGGGGGAAACCATAACCTTAGACCTTTATTCCAATTGTTTACACCTTATTGTTAGTTAATATTTAGCTTATTATTTCTGTTCAACTGTAGTAGTATAAACAACACAAAGTGATATTCATAACTTTTGAGAAAGTTGATTATTGAGAATTTAGTACTCTAACAACAACATTTGATACATTAATTCCCTGTGGGATTCGACTCTGGGCAAAATACCCGGATTATATTTGCAACGCCCGCTTAGTCTTTTAGTAGACATAGTTGAGCGTGCTCAGTCACCTCCTCGATTGCTAACATTTCCTTTGCGGCATGTTGTTCCTTGTATACCGTTTTTACACCATCTGTCGTCGGGAACTTCATCATTTGGTGGAGGATCGACGGTACTTCCCTCATGTTGTGGATCCAAGGCCTTCTGAGCAGCGCATTGTACCTCATGTCGCCTTCGATGACATGAAACTTAGTATCTTGGATGGTTCTGGCCACGTTTACCGGTATGATAATCTCCCCCTTAGTTGTTTCATTGGACATATTGAAGTCGTTTAGGGCTCGAGATGCAGGCACAATTTGGTCCTGCAGGCCAAGCTGCTCCACGACCCTCGATCTGATGATGTTTGCCGAGCTACCTGGTTCCACTAAAACACGTTTAACTTGAACTTTATTTAACAAGATAGAAATTACCAGAGCGTCATTGTGTGGTTGAGAGATGCCACCCTCAACTTAGGCAGATGAGGCCATATTCTGAATCATCTGAAAATAACGTCTCTCTCATATGAGCGGTAAACATACCCAAAAGATGATATATATAATTGTGCAGGTCGACGAAGTCGCCATAAACATCTACTGCTATACAAAATATACAGGACTTGTCTACAAGCCTATAGAGATAACTGAACTGTACCATGGTCGGGATAGGGCATCGACCTACCCATCAAATCTGTATATATACAAAATGGACTCCATGGTCTAGACCTGGTAACTCCGAGGAAGTGGAGCTTACCAACCAAGTTGATGTTTGACTCTGTCTGCTGGGAGGATCTATCAAACTGTCAATGAGGACCTGCATGCATGAAATGTAGCGTCCCCGGCAAAAGAGACGTCAGTACGAAATAATTATTCTGTTGCCTTACATACTCGGTACATTATTTCGTACTGACGTCCCTTTTGCACAAACTTCTTCGAGTCCATTCCTTTCAAGATCGGCGGTGCCCCCCGTATCTGGTCAACTCGGGAGTTGTAAGTCTCCACCTTTTTATCGTTGGCCTCGATTTTCTTCTCTCCTGATTCAATTCTCTTAGTGAGTTCCTCGAGAATCCTCATTATAGCAGGATCGGTTGCCGAGGTGTTATCACTTGATCATTCCGGTACTGGCTCGGTACGGCGAGTAGTCTCATGCTTGACCTATTTGGAGCTCTGTGCTGATTTTGTAACTGAGCAATGGCGGTTTGTTGAGCTTGAAGCATTTCGAATATTACTTGGAGACTGACTCCTTCATCTCATCTGCCCTGTGTACCTCGACCGTCAGTTTGACCTTCTCTACATACACTTCCCTCTGGATCCGCGCCTAAGTCCGCATTCAGAGAAACATGTGAACTGTCGTCGACCGGGTTGACGGGCGGTGCTACTCCAAGATCACCCTGTGGCACTTCAATTCCTGGAGCAATAACGTTCTCGTTTTCCCCGTGAAGTCTGAGGCCATTGTCACAGTGTGTAGAGGTGTTTTGTGAGTTTGACATGATTCGTCCTGAAAATAAAAATTCTTGACAAGAACAAGTGTAAAATAGTGTGTTTTACCAGAATTAGCGCGGAACAATCACCATTATCCTCAGCCCCATGGTGGGTGCCAAACTGTTTACCTCGAATTTCGAGTAACAATTAAATTTATACTGTGATTTTAAGGATACGTGATCTGATTCAATACCAATTTGATAAATAGCGAATTAAATAAATGAGTTGAACGATTAAAATAAATCAAACCAGTGTTGTAGCAATATATCAACCTCGATTTTGGATAGCCTCGAGATCAAGTAGTAAGAACAATGAATAATAAAAAAAATAGAGAGTAGTGAGTATATTAATTTCGGTGAATGTATGATGATCCTAAAAATGAATGGGATCCCTCTTTATATAGTATAGGAATCCTAAATAAGGTACAACTCTGATAACGGAAATAAATCCTCTTATTGGTGCCAATAACCGCTTGATTCGTTCCGTTCCGAGATTTTCGCCGAGATCCCCCGTCGGTTGCTACCATCTCGCTATTTTGTTACCATAACTTGCTCGAGATTTGAGCACTTCTATCTTCATGCCTTCAAGCTCGAACTTAATCCATTATGAGCTTATTCTTGAGACAACTCCTCGAGCCTATAAAATGGGGCACACTCGATTTTAACCGTATACAAAAAGTCAAGTTTTTTCTGGAACTAAATCTCATGTACTCTAATAATATATGTTCTTTAAAACACCAATTCGCTATAAGATTCCAAAATATTCGGAACAAACGAGACTGTTATTGAGAGATTTGACCGTATTTAAATTTAAAAAGAAATATAAGATTCAAACCAAGAAAGTGGCGTAACATTTAACATTTAACCATAGTTAGGATAGTGTATAGTTACGACAAATTAAATTAACAAGATATAACATTCAGACTAAGAAAATGTCATATAATTGTAGTGGGTAGGATGTAGTTTCTCTCTCTCTCTCTGCCAGTATTTTTCCGGGTGTCCTCGTGGGACCCAAGAAACTAGCTCCCTCTATTTTAATTTGTTCGACACCTTTTTCGAGCACGATGGTCAACGAAATTAATTATTTTTGTGCAAATTTGGAATGTATATATTTATAACTCACAGTAGTTAACAACACAAAATATTTGCAATAAATATGGCTAAAGAAAACCTTCACTACTAAAAATCCGGGAAAAAGCGACCAATAATTTGCGACTAAAATTGGCCTGTCAAGAACAGCGACCAAATTTGGTCGCTAAATTGGAGAAAAATATTAAATAATTATTCTAAATACATTAGCGATCAAGATTGGTCGCTATTTGGTCGATAATGTGGTCAAAATATTGACCGGTTTGGTCAGACTTGCTTGGTCAAAGAAATATTGAAATTAGCGACCAAAGTTGGTCGCTAAAGTGGGACCCAATTATAAAAGTTTAATAATTATATTATTATTTTATAAAAACTATAAAATATAAATAAATAAAATTTAAAATTAGCGACCAAAGTTGGTCGCTTATGAAAGGGGAAGTAAATAGAGACCAACTTTGGTCGCTAATTTGGGACCCAGTTATAAATTTTTAATAATTATACTATTATTTAAAAAAATTATAAAATATAAATAAGTATAATTTACAATTAGAGACCAAAGTTGGTCGCTTAAGAAAGGGGAAGTAGATAAAGACCAACTTTGATCGCTAATCTGGGACCCAGTTCTAACGTTTAACTATTATATTATTATTTTAAATATTATATAAAATATAAAATAAATCTGATTTAAATTTAGCGACCAACGTTGGTCGCTAATTTTAATTTCTGGATAATTAGCGACCAAAGTTGGTCGCTTTTCAGGTCAACATTGGTCAAAATTAAAAATCACTTTTATATTTACTATCTAAATAATATAAATGTAATCCGTTAACACTTTTGTAATACAAGAGATGAATACACTAAAATATACTCTACATGATATATATGTAGTTAAATTTGTACAACGAAACGTGTTATATATATATATATATATATATATATATATAGAGAGAGAGAGAGAGAGAGAGAGAGANCAGACTTGCTTGGTCAAAGAAATATTGAAATTAGCGACCAAAGTTGGTCGCTAAAGTGGGACCCAATTATAAAAGTTTAATAATTATATTATTATTTTATAAAAACTATAAAATATAAATAAATAAAATTTAAAATTAGCGACCAAAGTTGGTCGCTTATGAAAGGGGAAGTAAATAGAGACCAACTTTGGTCGCTAATTTGGGACCCAGTTATAAATTTTTAATAATTATACTATTATTTAAAAAAATTATAAAATATAAATAAGTATAATTTACAATTAGAGACCAAAGTTGGTCGCTTAAGAAAGGGGAAGTAGATAAAGACCAACTTTGATCGCTAATCTGGGACCCAGTTCTAACGTTTAACTATTATATTATTATTTTAAATATTATATAAAATATAAAATAAATCTGATTTAAATTTAGCGACCAACGTTGGTCGCTAATTTTAATTTCTGGATAATTAGCGACCAAAGTTGGTCGCTTTTCAGGTCAACATTGGTCAAAATTAAAAATCACTTTTATATTTACTATCTAAATAATATAAATGTAATCCGTTAACACTTTTGTAATACAAGAGATGAATACACTAAAATATACTCTACATGATATATATGTAGTTAAATTTGTACAACGAAACGTGTTATATATATATATATATATATATATATATATAGAGAGAGAGAGAGAGAGAGAGAGAGAGATAAGTCGAGACGTTTTATTTTTAATATTTAATAATGCATCTGAGTAGGTTATAACCCGACCCTGTGTTAGTAGGAACACATGGTCGGGTTATTTTAGGGATTGATACATATATTCGGCTATCAAAGTGTATATATATATATATATGCACGCACACACTCACACACACACACTTCACTGTAATACTATAATGTATATATAACTTGTTATAGTATATGTTAGTGTGTCTATATATATAACACACACTTCGTGCTGCTTTAACTACATATATAGCATGTTATAGTATATGATATTGTATTCATTATTTGTATTATAACAGAGTTAATGAATTACATTCATTCATCACTAGGTTATAAGTCGATGAATCAATTATAACAGATTAATTGATATAGGTCGAGACGTTTTGTTTTGAATATTCAACGATGCATCTGAGTAGGTTATAAGTCGATGAATCAATTTACACACAGGTATATTTGATGAAAAATTAGATTCTAATTAGGATCTTGACAAGTCAATCAATCTCTACTGGTTCTCGGGGTCGAGAAAAGGCTAGGAAGGGAAAGAGGAGGGTAGAAGATAATCCTCCATCTTTTTCACCCTCTTCAGAGATGCCGATGCCTGCGCCTATGTCTTATACTCCACCCGATGGCTATTATGAGGTGCCACAGCATCACCAGCCCTACGTCTTTGTGCAAACACCGGGTCTTTCATCACAAGGCCATAGGACTGTACATCCGTCATACAGTCCAGCTGCCTCACGACCACATGGATCACATCCATCCGTGTCACAGCCACGGGGGTCACAGGCATCAGTATCACAGCCATCAGTGTCACAACCACTTGCGATCGATCCAGCTATGTCGCAGCCACAGGGATCACAGCCATCTTCATCAGCGACTCCATCTATTTCAGGCCTTCGCCTGCGAGATAGTAGCTCTGACCCCCCTACACCTTCCACACATGCCTATAAGTTTTGGGCAATGATGCTGATGATGACGAGGAGGTGCATTATGATCAGTATGGCAGGATCATCATAGTCCCTGAGGGTGATGGGTAAGAGTAATTTGTTATTGTTTTGTACAGTTTGTACTAAGATATTAATGTGTTTTTTTTTGTTAACTTGCAGGTTCATCCCGGGTAATATTACTATGAGGATAATCACCAAAGCCACCAAAAAGCTTTATGATGCCCCTATACGAGTTGGAGTGAATTCTCATTCACGCTGAAGGAGCAAATTTTCAATGAATTTAAGGTATAAATGTTCTTTTAAGCAGTATAATTATTTATATTTACGATATTTCCATATAATATTTAACTTTTGAAATAGAGGGCAAGTGGGTATAGGAACACCGCTATAGCGCGGAAGTGGCTGCAAATTTTAATCTCAAAGCTCGGAAGCGGTTGTCGCATAGTTTCTCCAAAGCTAGACAGTTCAATAAGAAGCTTGGCTGGTTGCTTCAACATTTATGGGAGGATTTGCAAAGGCAATGGCTTACCGCAACCTTCTTACAGAAGAGCGAAAAAGGAAAGAAAGCTCGCGCATCCGAGAAGGGAGGCTCCTTGCACACTGGAGGTGCAATCAGCCAAGGGACAATAAAAAGAAGATTGGTACGTAATTGATTAATTTATTTTAATTTTCAAAGTATATATATTCTGTTTATTAACTAAAATTTGTGAGTTTTCAGGAAAAGAAGTTGGGGCGTCCAATGAAGCAAGATGAGTTATTCAAGGAGACTCATATTGTCAAGAAGAAGAAAGAGACGGATCAAGAAAGGTGGGTCGAGGGTCGAGCCTCGACTGTACATGTAAGTTTTTACTTTTCATTAAGTATTTTGATTTACTCTTATATAAATTTTGAAATACTAATTCAATGTAATTTTTCTTATAGGGTCGCTTCACAGCTGACGTGGAAGAATTCATACGCAGTCATCCACCTAATGAGTCAGGCGAGGCAATCCAACTTTCGGACGAGGATGCTGAAAGAATATGGATGGAGGCTGTTGGCAGTGCAAAATGGGGGAAGGTATACGGGCTTCCTACTAAGAAGTTCCATCGCTATCACTGTGGAATGCAAGGAATATGGACTTCCTCGCAAGGCGAGCAACTAGATGGGGAGAGCCTCTCCGCTATGCAGGAGACTGTGACAAAGCTCACAACCGAGCTAGAAGCGGCCAAGGAAATAGAAAAGCTTATAGATGCTCAGTATGTTGGCATGCAAGCTCAGTACCATGGCATGCAAGCTCAGCTCAAAGCTCTCCTAGCTTCTGGAGATTTTCCGATTCCCCAGTCTCGCGAGTCATCGCCAGAGGCTCAACTTGAACGTGAGCGTTCCTCCCGTCCTCCCCGTGCTAGTTCCTATCGTCCTCCCCGTGATCGTTCTTCTCGTCCTCCACAAAATGACCCTTCTCATTACCGTCTTGATAATGAAGATTCATCAGACGGTGATGATAATGATGTGTCACGACCCAAATTCCCGCCCTTTAGGCCGCGACTGCGCCTAACGTTGAACCCGTTAGGCCAGCCAACGTATAACTTGCAATAGCAATTTAAAA
>ML250459.1:0-69709 GCA_005239495.1 Nicotiana undulata
TCGGGTCTATGCCCGCAATCCCTGTATGCAATGCAAAATGAGGGAAAGGCTCAGGTTTATGCCTACAATCCCTGTATTTATACGTAATATAAAGTAAATCTCCAAAATAATGTAGTTTTAAGGGTTTGAGGAAAAACTAGTTGGAAATCTCGAAGAAAGATCATTAAATCAGTTTCAAAGAATAGTAACGATTGAAAAATCAGTTAGAAATCAATTTACCATGATAAATCTTAAGTTGTTATGCAATTTAAATGATAGCAGTAATAATAGGGTTGGAAAGAAAGCATTATGTAGAAAGAAGTAAGGAACTTCAGTGAAAATATCCCATGCACGCTCTCGTCACCTCACGTACATGGGGTTTTTATAGGAAAAACCAGTAAAAATGCCTAAGGGAGATTCCCCAACACAGAGTTAGGCAAGCCACTTACCTCAACTGTGCAAATCAATCGCTAATCACTCTCTTGCCACGAGTATCCAACTCCGGGTGGCCCAAATCTATTCAATTCGATGGGATAACGTAAATATAAATTCAAGAAATCGAAATAACTAATTAATTCAGAACTAATACGCGAAATTAGAAAATTTGACCAAAACGCCCCTCGGGCCCACGTCCCGGATTCGGGAAAAAATTATATTTTCTGAACCCTTGTTCATTCACGAGTTTAGCCATATGAAAATCTCTCAAATCGGAGGTTAATTACCCAATCAAACCCCAAAATTAGGTCTAAGAAGTTTCTTCCATTTTCCCCAAACTTTAACTCAAAATCATGAATTTAAGGGTGGAATTTAAGATTAGGAACGCGAAAATTAACCTATGGTGGTAGAAAATCACTTACCTCGATTACCCACGTGAAAATCCTCTCAAAGATCGCCCCTCCCGAGCTCCCACAACTCAAAAATGGTGAAATAACATAACCCTCGGATTCTTAGAATATGAACAGGGATTTCCGCACCTGCCATGCACTTTAAGTGCTATGACACTTAGTTCCACCCTTGGCCAAATAAATGCCATGTGGAAGCCCATTAAAGTTTCTCTTTACATATTCATCCCTTGGCCAACTTTTCATTACATGGAGACACCACATATCTTTGCATGTATAGATATGTGACACGTACTACCACTTGTCCACATCCTTCATGGATTTTGACCATGTGCTAGTTAGTTAATAGTACTAATAAATGTCTAATCTATACTACAATCTTCCATTTAACTAACTACACATATAATTAATTCTAGCACTCAACTCACTTAAATACTAATATACTTCGCATATCTTACTATTAAAAGCAAACTTAGCCTTTTCCTCAATTTTTCCTATAACAACTTTCCGGATATACGCCCGGACTGCATACGCAAAACGAGGTAAGAAAAAAAAGAGGAGGTTTTCAAGGCCTCGGAACACATTTTTGACTTATAAAATGAGAGATGAATTTTTGGGTCATCACATAATGTCAGGATAGTATTGGTGCAATTGATGGTACAAATATATGTGTTAAATTTTCAAAGTGAAGCACCCATATATCGTGGAAGGAAAGATTATCCAACACAATATGTATTATCTCCATGCACAGTTGATTTAAAATTCACATATGTGTTAGCTGGATGGGAAGGGATGGTATTTGATTCAAGAATCATGAAAGAAGCATTAAATAGACACGACTCACTGAACCTTTCAAAAGGTAAATATTACATATATTGATCTGGGTAGATGTGATGAACAAATAATTGAAGCTTTTTTAATCTTTAGAAAAATACTACCTTGTTGAAAATAGATTGATGTTGAGAAGTGGACTTATTACGTCTTATAGGGGAGAGCGATATCACTTGAAAGAATATTCAAGAAATTCACCTCAACATCCTCGTGAATTATTTAATCCCCAATATGCATCATTGCGTAATGCTATTGAATGAGAATTTGGAGTTCTTAAAGACAGATTCTCCATATTTTCTAGTTCAACTGAACAACATATGGTATTGAAACCCAAAAGCGTATGTCACACCCAAATAATAAGTAGCAAGGGAGGGGTCGAAGCAGTTTTTACCCGAACAGGTCGAGATCGATTTCCACAGAGAGTTATGTATATGGGAGTTGAGTTTCTAATTGACCTAGTGGTGTGTCATGTTCTTAATTGCACTTCTCATTATAAGGTGGTTTGTAATTTTACAAAAGTTTAGACTAAAAGAGGCTATTATCTAGCTACTACGATCTTTTTGTGAATTTTTCTCAATTAATAAAAAGCACTAGGATTGCAACTTATTCCTAGGCGAGTGACTAATGGGGTCTAAAATCGAGGATAATCTTGTGAATTGTGGGTGAATGACATAACCTCATACTACGTCGCTCACCCAATACCTCTCGGTAATTTGGGTGACTTTGCCCGAATTGGCTTTCTCAAGCACAATTGGTTGTTCCAACAAATCAAATGAAATGGTTCAAGTCGGGTGTAACTATCTCGAGTATCCACCCTTTTACTGGGGCTATCAACCTCTTGAGTTCACCCCAATACCTTGTTAGCCTCATTACCTAGACTTGGGTCATCTCTCTCAAGACTAACCCTAGTCATGAAGGCATGAAATAGTGTTTGCAACCACTAAATCTGAGCATTAAGCATAAATTAGACTAAAAATCAAACACCTCATCACAATTTCATCCTAAAATGAAAGACTCATTAGTTACGCATACTAGGGTTGGGCCACAAACCTAGACTAAGGGTCTAGCTACTCATAATTGAAGATAAAACTAAGATAGATGATGAAATTAAACTCATAAATGTAAATTACAAGAAATAAATCTAAGAAATATTGTAAGAACTAAACTAAAATTGCTCAAAATAGAATAAAACTATTGTTCATGTGTTCCCTTTAACAGTTGATGACCTAAAAATGAGAAAAAGATGTATTTATACTAGGCTGAAAATACTGGACAAAATTTCCCCTACGGAGATTTCGCTCCCAGCGTAATTCTGAGCGCTGCGGCGGATTGGCTTCCGCTGCAGCGGAATAATGGCCGCTACTGCGGTCTTGGACTTTGATTAATCTTTGATTCTCCATTTCACTCCCAGCGGAATTTTGTAGCGCCGTAGTGGTAGCTGAAATGCGGAAGCGGAAAAATGTCGTTGACCGCATTTTTGTGGAAACTCAACGTTGCTGACTTTCTGAAGTTTGAAAGACGCTCCCAACGAAATATTGAACGCTGCAGCGGTGGAGAAAATGCTGCATCAGATCAGCGGTGGAAATTGCCTCAAATACATGCTCTCTGAAGTTTGACAGCGGGACCGTGATTGGAAATCCGCTGCAGCGACATGACAACCGTTGCAGCGGAATATTGGCGCGGACAGCGCTTCTGCTGGGTATTGGACAATGCAAGTTTCTGCTCGCTTTTTAGTCTTTTTAGGTCAATATTCACAATTCAACTCAATTCCTGCAATTTGAACAACTTGCATCAATTTGTGGGAGTATTTTAGTCAAATTCGCCTCAAAACCTAAGAAAACGGGAGTAAATAATAAGCACAAATCACTAGTTATCAGAGCCTCTGATGAGCATGACTACAACATGAAAATACCGGTGACAAGGCCTCTGCTATACCTCACTGTAATATACATAAAGATAATACAACATATGGACCCTGGTATATAATAAGGCTCCCCAAAATCCGCTGAGTGGAGGGTATACTTCTATCAAGGATCAATACCACCTGTTTGAGGAACCACCTCTATTCATTTAAGATGCACTGCCCCCGACAAAATGGACATTAGTACATATGGAGTAGTATTGGTATGTAAAGCTAAATACTGTCTCATGGAATAGAATGCCAACATAAAATGAGAGATACATGGGAATAGTAAGAAAATCAATACATATTTAAATTCCAAGTTAAAAGAAAAGTAAACTTCCAAGTAAGCATTAATCATCTAGGTTGGGAAATCCCTAGTACCGACACACCACCACGCCTAAAGTATGCTGGTTGACATAGAGACATAACACCACCATATGCGTGGCATGGCGTCCTATCTCCGCCCGATTGGCCAGGCCGTCTCACCATAATATCGTGTGGATTGATGTGGTCCTTACTAACTATCCATTCATCCCAATCAAGGGGAAATAATCTCAACATATCATAACAAAAATTTGTCCCTCAACCATCTCCTACACCAACACGTATAGTTTCGAGCTTGGGCATTTATAATTATCCCAACCTTCCTCGGTGACCTAACGATACTCCCAAGAATATTTATTATATACATATAAAAGAAATACATACTCATCTCACAGTCTTTTATTAAATTCTTTATTTCATTGGCACGCTTGGCCATACATAATAATCTTCATTCTTGGCACGATGGCCGTATTTCATATTTTATACATTCATTCCTTCACTTTTAGGGATCATCATCATGAAGAGTATTTGAGAATAATGGCTTAAATATATGAGTAATAAGAGTCTCAAACACATTAAATATTCTCCCCAAAAGAGAGCATAATGGTTTGCAATCAAAACATGAGCTGAAATCACAAGCATTTGAATAAATTAACCATATAAGCGATTTGGGACAATAGGAGTAGGAACTTGATCAAACCATATTGAAATTACAAGAAATTTGTGGAACCCGATTCTACGGAAGGGTTTTAGCCAACATACTTTTATGAAGCTTTCTTCAGAATTTCTACAATGTTCCCCAACTGTTAGCAACTTCAATATATAGAAACATAATCAAATTGAACAATAATTAGGAAGGTGCTTATATATTTAGCTCATTTAGGCATTTCATCAAACATCAAACGTGCGAAGTCGACTACAAGGTTCTATGATGGAAATCCTTCACCCCACAACCAATTCCCCAACTTAATAATTCATCAATATTAGTTCAACAACCTCCACACCACCTTCATCGGCACATGCATATTCGAATGACTAACTCTCAACTAAAGAATCATACCTCTCACTCCTCGTATTCAACCCAAATTCAAAATTGAGAGCTAGGGATAAAACCTTACCTGTTTTGTAGAAGAACTTGTAAGATTTCTTCTTGAATCTTCAAGAGTGAGCAAGAATTTGATGAGTATGAATGCTGGAGTTCCTTCTTCTCTCTCTCTCTCTCTAGATTACTCCCCATCTCAGAAACAATAATTAAAGCCTTCTACACCTGTCGCCTTTTTATCAAAATAGGGTAAGGTAACAAATTCTTAAAAATTCAACCTCTCTACTATCGCAGATGGGATCGCAATACAGTTGTGCGATCGAGTTATACATTTGTGTATTGATAAGACCGTTTACTATTTCTTGAAGCTCAATCTCTCCCCCGAACAAACCATATAGCCAAGAGAAACCACCAAAATGGACCGCGAAATAGTTTTTCAAAACTAGGCTGGCCTGATCATGTCTGCGACCGATTTTGCGGTCGCATATTGGACCGCAGAATCTCTTTCAATTTTTTTTGCTGATATGCGGTATGAAAAATGGTTATGCGGCCGTATATTGGACCGCGAAATGGACTTCAAAATTAAGCTTCTCTTGGTTCACTCTGCGATGGTTTTGAGGGCAGCGGAACAAATTCGCGGTCGCGATATTGACTGCAGAAGTACCATTTTTCACAAGTTTTCGATCAACTCCAATGCATTGTACAACCCAAAAAGTCCGATCGCGTCGAACTTGCGAGCCGTAAAATTATATACAACCGTCCAAACACATTATCCTACCTCGACAATATAAAATCTAAAATTCTTGACAAAATTTTACGGGGCATTGCATCTTATTATTTTTGCATGTTGTAATTAGCACAACTACTTAAGAAGTGTAGCTCCAAATGATGTGTTACTTGCACAAGTTGATGCAGAGCTTATGAATGATAATGATGCGTGTGAAGAACTACCAAATCCTAGGGAAAATAATAAGGAGTTTATAAGGGGGAGTTGATTCGAGATGGCATAGCAGCTCACATGTGGACGAGTTATCAAACTTAATCTTCTAGGAGATAAAAACACAATAAAGTTTTTCGTGGTTGTTTATTTGATGTTGGTTGAAAGTAATTTTTTAGCTATTATTGAATTATATGTGCAATTCATTTATTTTATTTTTCACATGTTATAAATATTTATGTCTGATGAAGTTTTCTTTTAGTCTTATGAATATATCTTTATTATGTAGTTAGCAGCATGCCGAAACGAATAAAGACATCCTAAAGCGATACAAATCTTTAAGATAATAATTATGTTTGTGTTTGGTCAAATTATATGTATGATGCCTTAATTGATGCATTTCATCATGAGCACATACGTGGAAACAAAGTTGGTGAGATAATACAGTGAAGAAGATGCAGCCAAAATTTTGGGATAAAATTATTAATAAAGAGATTTCACAACTGAATGTAAATATTAAAACAAAATTCATCAAATGTTATGTCACCTTTGAAAATGGGACGAGCAGATTTGCATGGGATCCCAGCACAAACACGTGGAGTGCTGAATCTAAAGTATGAGATCAATTAATACAGGTACATTTATTTTTAGTAATTTTGTTCTTTTTTTATGTCATAATATTTATCTCATTACATTATTATTTTGTTGTATTTTTTAGTGTAGGCTAAACCTGAAGGTGCTGAATCGAGAACAAGTCGAGCAGAAATTATGATAAGCTAATTGAGTTATATGGAGGAGTTATATGAAATTATGATAAGCTAATTGAGTTATATGGAAGAGTTATATGAAATTATGATAAGCTAATTGAGTTATATGGAAGAGTTATATGAAATTATGATAAGCTAATAGAAAACTACGTTGAGAATGGACCAGACATGTTAAGAAGAACATGAACAAGGTCGATTTTTATGCATAATTCTTGATAAATTTAATATGTAAATCAATTGAGGATATTTTAGTAAACTTTTCAGTTACAGTACATTGATAAGAATGTGAAACATGGATTTAAGGGCAAGTTCTACAGAGCGGTAGTTAGACCGACTTTGTTGTAGGAGCTAAGTGCTGGCCCGTCAAGAAGTTCCATGTCCAGAATATGAACATGGCTGGAATGAAGATATTGAGATGTATATATGGACATACCAAAAAAGACAAGATTAAAAAAGGAATGAAGTTATCAGGGACAAGGTAGGAGTGGCCATTGTGGAAGACAAGTTGCTGAAATCGAGGCTGAGATGGCTCGGGCATGTGAAGAGGAGAGACATAGATGCTTTGATTAGGAGGTGTGACAGGTTGACCATGGAGGTCTGAGGAAGGGTAGGGGTAAGCCAAAAAAGTATTGGGGAGAGGTAGTTAGGAAGGACATGTCATTGCTTTACCTTACCGAGGATATGATCCATGATAGGAAGGTGTGGAGGTCGAAGATTAAGGTTGATGGTTGACATGTAGCATTGTGTTTCTCTTAAGCTTTTCCAGTAGTACTAGGAATATTCTTGTATTTTCTTATTCATGGTTCTTTATTATTAAATTTCATTCGCGTCTATTACTATGTTACAATGTTATTACTATTGTTTGCTATTTGGTTGCTTTGTTTTCATTGTTTCTTGAGCCGAAAGTCTATTGAAAATATAATGTCTCTATCTTTATAATGTAAATGTAAGGTATCCGGTCCAATCGTTGTATTCATAAAACCTAATAGGTAACGTAAGTTTCAAAAGAGGTCATATGACCAACCTGCCCGACAGATCACACTCAAATGCAAAAAATAAAAAAAAATAAACAATTTGGCATCAGAAAAAATGAAACAGGGTGTCAAAGATCTCACCTTCTCACTCTCCATCACTGAGCTTCCATAGATTTTCCATTTTCATATCCTAATTCAAGAAATAAAATTCTTTTCCCCTTTCTTATCTTTCAACTCTTTTGATCTTTTCAGCAAATTCCACTATTATTTTCCCAAATGTCAGCCCCTAATAAACCACCTTCCCGTGGTTTCTCATTCTTTAACATCACCGCCGGCATCGGCGGCGGCGGCGGCAGCGGCAGTGGCAGTGGCAGTGTCAGAAGATCCAATGCAACGACGGATTTTCCACAACCACAGTTGAAGCTGGAACCGGATAGAGAAGTGTATAGACCGGGTGATCCGGTAACCATTACCGTTGAAATTAAGAACCCGACAACTTCGTGCTCTTTGCTTATTGAAAAACTTAATTTTGAGATTAAAGGGATCGAGAAATTGGATACCCAATGGTTTTCAACTCCTAAACCTTCTCCTGATTCTAAGCAACGCAGAGGTTTGATGTGCTTCCTGTATTTTATTTACTCAAATTCCATGTTTATTGTCTTAGTTTGACCAAACTTAGTACTGTAGTTTTTAAGAGGAGTTGAAAATGTTACTCATACTCTGTCCCTATATATGTGATGCAGTTTCCTCTTTGTCTAAAGGAGTGATACCTTTTTCTACTTAAAAATAATTTAAGTCATATGGAAGGAAAGAAATGCCAGAATTTTTGAAGATAGGCCAAGCTCTTATCAGAAAACTAAGCTCAACTGTTTTTTGTTATTTCATTTTTGGTGCTAGAAGAAATGTAATCGAAACGAATAGGCTAGGCGGTCAGTTCTTTTGGCATCTGATTGTGGCTCACACAATCTCATGCAAATATTTTACTCATTTATAAAATTTGTTACAATCTGACTTGTTTTAGACCAATAATTTCAGAAGTGATTCATTCTTTCATAAACTCCACGTACGGTCAAACAGTGCCACATATATTGGGACGGAGGAAGTATGTAAGTTGTAGTTAAGAAATTAGCTACTTCCTTTGTCACAATTTATGTGATGCACTTTGTCGTCTGTCCAAAAAGAATGACATATTTTTAAATTTGAAAGCAATTTAACATTAAAACCTTTGATGAGATGATTTATAGCCATACAAATATCTATTTAGACCACAAGTTTCCAAAGTCTTTCTTTCTTAAACTCCATGCCCAGTCAAACAACATCACATAAAATGGGATGTAATGAGTAATTAATATCAAAAAGTCTGTTTGGTGCGAATCGTATTATTTAATTTGAATATGAACTGCTGATACTTTTTTTGATAAGGATGAACTGTTGATACTTGCTTGATATATAACACTTTCCCTCCGTCTCAACTTATGTGGCACCATTTGACTGGGCACGGAGTTTAAGAAAGAAAGGAAGACGTTTGAAACTTGTGTCCTAACAATAAGCCATTGACATTTGTGTGGTAAAAAATCATCTCATTAAGGGTAACATAGGAATTTCAAAGTTATAATTATTTCTAAATATAGAAATTTGATGTTCTTTTTGAGACATACTAAAAAGGAAGGTATACCACATTATTGTGATTGAGGGAGTATATAGTTATTGGAATGGATATTAATAAAATGGTTAGTTACAGAGATAAAATTTCCATCTCTCTAGTGTTGTGTCAACCAAATCAAAATCTGCATAGTATTTCTGTTGATTTTAGAAACATTCTCGCAATCTGGGTTGATTCAATAATACAGAGTAACATAAGCCTCGTGCTGGATCAAGAGAAAGATAGACTCAAGGTCATAATGAAAGCTAGATTGGTTGGCCATGAAACAGTGGGATTTTAGAGGAAGAAGCTTGGCCAGCTTTTCACTTGAGGATGAGTGTCACTGGAGCTATGAAGAAAATGAAGATTTGCCTTCACAGGGTCAAGAGATGAGAGGGAGTGTAGAACATAATTCTTGGGAACCTTCCTTGTCAGATGTTCCAGTTATATTTAGCAGACGGGAAGGGATCACAGGTGGAAGGTGCTATCGAATACTTCAGATGTATCAGTGGAACCAATTGCAATGTCTGATGTGCATCTTGCTGTTGTTAGAAATAACAACAACTCATGCTCGCCGGAGTAGAATAAGATTATTTGTGCCAAAAAAATAAAAAGATCAAAGCTTTAGAAAATGTTCTTGGAATCTCATTTGAAGGATTTTAGGAGAAGACTGGAAAATTTAACTGGAAGTAAGAAGGAACAGAAGTGGAATAAAACAACGAATGTGCAAACACCATCTAGAAGAGCAAGAATTTTGGGACCAAAGGGGAAATGGACTTCGAGTTCAGATACCTAAATGCTGTGATGTTGATTGGAAAAACAGAAGGAAAGGTTGGAAGGAGAAGGCAGAGGGGATACATCAGGCATTTATACTCACTATCATCTCGCAATTCAAAATAATGTCGCAGAATAAGCAGGGTCTAAATGATCCCCATAAAATGGTGTGAAGGCAGTGATTAAAAATTTGAGGCCGTATGTGTATTGCTTACCAGTTACAAGAAATCAAGATGGTGTCGACTGGAGCCAAGGGTTTTTCAATTTTATGGGACAAAAGGAGATATCCCTAAATGAGAAGATCCTTTCATCATGGAGTTGTCCTGCCTTGTCCTACCTGCTCAAATGCTTGGGGAAGATTTTTGGGTGGGTCTTGTCTGGAGTTCATAAGGAATGCACAACAATTATCTAATACACTTCAGAAGATGTCAAATTTTTGAGATCGCATGGGATTTTTTATGCTGTTAGATTTGCGGAAGAGATGGTCATGTAACCTGAGTTTTCAGAATTTAAGTCCAATTGTGATGTTATTGGTTTACCAATGGTATGATTAAATTAACGTGGAGAAAATAAAAGAGCTGCGTCTTGCATTAATAGGATAATATCTCTAGTAATTGGGAGGAGAACTCTCCTAGTTTGATTTAAGAAGTGAATATGTGGCTACAATAGGGGGGTTATTGGTGAATAAATGGTGGTACTATTTCTCAGTCCAAGTGGTGCAAGATTTTGATTACCTGCAAAGCTAAAAATGTTTAAAGAAAAGCTTGAAACTGTAGAAGATGGAAGTGTTCTGGAAGGGACACTGACATTGCAAATCTGATGCAAGAAGTAAGTAAAGCTAAAGTCTTTTAAAGAAAAAGTAGAATCAAGGATGGATATGTTGGATTGTATTCTTCTTCTTTGTTTTTGGTGTAAATCTGAAAACGTAGACGATCCTGAGGATAGTTTGGACGTACTAGGTTCCTTGTAAGAAGAAAAAGCGTGTAGGTTTTTTACTATTTTGGCGCTCTGATGTAACATCCTATTTTGGTTTCCAGCACAATCTTTATGCTGATGTCTTAATAAATATACAGAAACATGTTACCTTAAAAAAAAACTAGAATCTAGGTAAAGACAGAATGGCTTCAAAGATGCTTTACCTTGGTCAGTACTGGACCGAGAAGGTAACTTCCAGAAATTGGATGCTGTCAAGGAACCATGTTTTAGGCTTTCAAACGAGCACATCCAGAGGAGGAAGAAAATTTCTGAACACTTGTTTGGTAGGGAGCTTCGTAAAGTATGTTGGCTCGACGAAAGCAATCAGAAACTGGCTGCTGAGATATGGTGGTTAAACACAGGTTGAAGGTGCCCCCTTTAGAAGACACAAGATTTCCATCTGTTTTTTTAGCAAAGAAAAAGCAACTCAAGTTCTAAACAATGGACAACAGTTGATGGAGGGACGTTTTTGAAGCTGGAAAGGTAGTCTGAATGAAGTGTCTGGCTGTGTAGACCATGTTTGACCACAAAATCTGGTCGGTGTACCAGTTCATACATGGTGCTTTGATTTTTTCAAAGATAAATGTGGGCATTGTGGGTGCCATTATGTAAAGTTCTTCATCAGCTGATAAGGCACAATCCAAATTTATAAAGGACTAAAAGCAATATGCTACATTAGAGAAATGCTTTATTCCTGATTATCACAAAATTTCCTATAGCTACTAGGATGAAATCATAGATCTTATAGAAAAAGAAAAGTCTGTTTTTCCTCTTTTTCTTTTGATGAAGTAATAAAATTCATTAAGGGCGTCAAGCAGATGCAAAGCATTACTAGTGAATTGATAAAATTCAAAAAAACTTCTATCCCTCTCCAACCAGATGCACTAATAAATAGGGATGGCAAATGGGCGGGTTGGGCGAGTCAAAATGGGTTAGGTCAATAAATGGGTCATTGCCCAACCTAGCCCAAAGTGTACTTGGGCTAAGATGGGTTGGGTCAAGATGGGCTAAACAATGGGTCATAACCCAACCCGCCTAACTTGACCCATGTTTTTGAACCATGCTCATCTTGCATTAAAAATTCTTTTAACCTTAAAATGTGTAAGTTGAAAAATATTTTGCGGGTGGGGGTAGAGGGTAGGGTGGGTGGGTGATGAAGAAAAAAACAGAAAAACAGAAAATTCAAAATACAGAAAAAAGTATAAAAAAACATTTTGAGGGGGTTTNTTTTTTTAGCCCAACCCATCAATCTCTGAGCGGGTTAGATGGGTTGGGCTCAAATTGCCACCCCTACTAATAAAGTAATAATTAGCTCCAGGGACCATCTTCTGTTTTTGCTCTGTTGTTATTACTGAAGATAAATGTTCTTATATCTTGTTATGCTTTATGTGATACTTTTCATTGTTATGTTTTATACTCTTCCAGGTGAGTATGTTTTTATGGATAATGTGACTCCTGCATTAATTTCAAATCAGATTGTCTCCGCTGGTAGCTCCAGACAATGTAAGTTTAACCATTAACTTGATGTTATCCTCCTGTTTCTTACTCATCTAATCATATACTCCCGTTGTTTCAATTTATATGACATAGTTTGACTCGACATGGAGTTTAAGAAAGAAAGGAAGACTTTTGGAATGTGTGATCTTAAACATGTCATAAGATTTGTGTGGCAATAAAAACTTCCCTTTAAGGGTAAAATGGGAAGTTCAAAGTTAATTGTTTCCGGATATAGAAATGTGTCATCATTCCGGAACGGACTAATAAAAAAATAGCATCACATAAACTGGAATAGAGGGAGTATATTCATTTAGCTATCTGTTGTTTCTTTTAATGGAAACACATGCAAAGAATTTTGTATAAACATGTGAGCAGTGGGTGTAACCACAGTGCTATACTAGGTAATACAATAGAAATAAAATCTATGATGCTTTGTTGCATGACACCAATACAAAAAAGAATGATATACTTTTAGTATTCATAGCCAGTGTTTGCTTGCAAAACAGGGAAACTAAAAAAATATTCAGTAAAATCTCCAGCGATTGGTTGAAGATGATGATGACTTCATTAAGCTTTTTAGTTTGGTCTGAATGATGAAGCAGGGTGTAATAAGGACTATACTTCGAATCATGTTGAAACCCTACGAAGTTGAAGGGAAATCAAGCAAAAAGCCTAGGACGGGGCTTATTTTAGCAAACTAGAAATTCTTGAAAAGAACATGACAACGACAAGGCAAAATACCATTAATCATTTGAATAACTCACATAGCTGAATTGCATGATGATAATGAGTATAAAATGTTACTGTCCAGAGTTACTGTATGTTGCATGATGAACATTATTTGTATAATATTTTTACCTTTTCCCATTGACCCTTAGGTTCCTTCATTACTGGGTTTTGGTTACCCAATTAAAATACCGTATTACCATCCAGCCTTATAGTTATTGCAAAAATTGGGTTTTACCAACACCATTATGGACTTATCAGTAGTTCTCCGTAGTTTGTATTAGTTATCTCCTTATTTATTTAATATTACAATTTGATTTTATTGTAAAATCCTTCTTTTGATATGTATCCAAAGTTTTATTTGTGAAAATTCAATTTGAACACACTCAACTCCAAACCATCAAAGTCTCTTTGACTTACTTCCTTTGGTATAGTTACTTGATATGACTTATAAAAAATTGTAGTTGCACGATATTCATTCGATATTGGAACGTTTCACATCATTAATACTATTTAATTAACAAGACTACTTTATAAAACCTTCACAAGTTTCAAGAGTTTAAACTCATTCGACTATTCTAACTTAAACTTTGATGAAATATTGTTTTATCAAAGCTAACATAGCACCTTATCTTCTTCTGTTATTTCTTTGATGACATACAAGTCAATTGACATCTTGAACTCGTTGACCAATAAAATAATGTCATGTAAATTGGGACGTAGGGAGTAGTTACAATTTTGAACTCAATGATTTCAAATGCACAATTTTGATTTACCTTTAACTAATAAAAGAATCTATTTACCAAGTTGAGTTGTAGCAACATTTGGCTTTTAACCTCTTCCCAAAAAATTAATGCTCCCTCCTTCCCAATTTATGTGAAGGTATTTGACTGAGCACGATTTAAAAAATTAAAGAAGACTTAACCAAATACATGCAGAGTACCAATATCCTTTAGATGAGTTGCAGGTGGGAGTTCCTCATGTCTTTTGAGTTTAAATAAGGTGGTAAAAGTGTCAATTAGTCATGTCATTAAGGGTAAATCGGGGATGTTAAGATTATGTGGTTTCGAAAAATAAGAAATGTGTTGTTCTTTTTGGGATATATTAAAAGAGAAAGCGTGTCATATAAAATTGGAGGGAGGGAGTATAAGATATTCAGTAGTCTGCCCTTTATGATCTTAAAAAGAAGAAACCTCATGTCTGTTTGAGATTTCACCTTTCTGTTATTGGGTATGCCATGTATAATTGGAACTAGGGGTGGGCTTAGTTTGGGCAAACCCGAAATCCAAACCAAAATCCGAATTTAATGGATTTTTGATTTGATTTTTAAAATTTTGGCTTTCGGATTGGTTAATGGATTTGGTACTTCATAATTTTGGATATCCGAAATTTTTATACTTTATAAAAAAGCCCGGTGCACTAAGCTCCCGCTATGCGCGGGGTCTGGGAAAGGGCCGGACCACAAGGGTCTATTGTACGCAACCTTACCCTGCATTTCTGCAAGAGGTTGTTTCCACGGCTTGAACCCGTGACATCCTGCTCACATGCCAGTAACTTTACCAGTTACGCCAAGACTCCCCTTCGAATTTTTATACTTTATATGTAGTTCATTACTTGTGGGATTCCACTAGGTGGTTGTTGTTGTTGTTGTTGTATATTTTGTCTATTAACCATATGCCAATAGTAATAAATTCAACACCCGACCCAATATATATTATCTCATATATTCAATATTAATTACTAAGTTATTGTCATAATATTTTCTATTTTCTATTACACTGGGATATGGGAGTATAAGATATTCAGTAGTCTGCCCTTTATGATCTTAAAAAGAAGAAACCTCTGTTTGTTTGAGATTTTACCATTCTGTTATTGGGTATGCCATGTATAATTGGAACTAGGGGTGGGCATAGTTTGGGCAAACCCGAAATCCAAACCAAAATCCGAATATAATGGATTTTTGATTTTGGTTTTCAGATTATGGATTGAATTTTGGATTTGATTTTTAAATTTTTGGATTTCGGATTGGATAATGGATTTGGTACTTCGGAATTTTGGATATCCGAAAATCCGAAATTCTTATACTTTATATTTAGTTCATTACTTGTGGGATTCCCCTAGGTTGTTGTTGTTGTCGTTGTATATTTAGTCCATTAACCATATGCTAATAGTAATAAGTTCAACACACTACCCATTAGATATTAATTAGTAAGTTATTGTATGTTTTCTATTTGGATATGGTTTTACTATAATTGCTTCTTATCAGCCGTATTAATGTCTCTGTTGCGTTTCCTTGATAATAATTTCATTACTTGAATACTTTATTTGGATGATTGCGGTGAGAATGAGGAACTTTCAGGCAATTTAACATGAGTAGTTCATTTGGATATTCATTTATGTTAAACGAAAAAACATCGCAACTTATAAGCTCAAAACCGAAAATCCAAAATATCCAAACCGATTAATCCGAAACCGAACTTAAAAATCCGATCCAATTCGAGCTTATTTGGATTGGATTTGGATTGTCATTTCTTCGATCCGAAAACCGAAAATTTCATATTCAGTCCGAATTGCCCGAATGCCCACCCTTCATGGGAACATGTAAGTTCTCAACTAGTGTTGCTACATTTGTTTTTATATGTCTTACAGGACTTACAATTTCTCAGAGTTCATGCGAATTTTGCGAAGAATACAAACACAATAGACCAAAAGATCCATATAGGTTCTAAGTCTGCAAGTACATATATATATATATATATATATATATATATATATATATATATATATATATATATATATCGAAAAGGTAGAGCACCTCTACAGTTGGAAAACCCTTAATTTATCTTAGAAGACAAATTACTGAGTATTGGAATTAAACAGTTCAAAATAGAACAGAATGGATATTCAGGATATATGTAGCCCAACTTGTTTGTGATTGAGGTGTAACAATCGTTTTGTCGTTGTACTAATTTTAGTGGTTAAATCTTCAGTCTTCTATGAAAGAAGGAAAAAAAAGAACTAATTTGATCATCGTGAGGACAGGGAAACACTTCCACATGAACTCTTTTTTCTTTTCTTTTTGATAAGCAATCAAGGAACTTAATGGTCAGAAACTGTATGATAATTATGAAAGGTATAGTCTGAGTTTCAATGAGACGCGTCAAATAGACCTTGAAAAGACTGTAACTTTGAACAAATTAGTGTACAAATTATCATACTAACTAGCCAAGGATGTGGTTAATGGTCAATCCGTTAATGAAGTGGGGGAGTCGACCATGAGACCAAGGTTCAAATCATAGCAGAGATAAATAAATGCCATGCCAGGTGATTTCTTTCCATCATCTGTCTTGAGCCTTGTTGGACATAAAGAGTGTTTGGATTGGCTTAAAGCTGGTTTGAAACGCATCAAATAGACCTTGAAAAGACTGTAACTTTGAACAAATAAATGCGTAAATAAGTCATACTAACTACCCAAGGATGTGGTTAATGGTCAATCAGTTAATGAAGGGTGGAGTAGACCATGAGACCAAGGTTCAAATCATAGCAGAGGGGAAAAAAATGCTAGGTGATTTCTTTCCATCTGTCTAAGCCTTGTTGGACATAAAAGGTGTTTAGATTGGCTTAAAAGCTGGTCAAACCAGCTTTAAAGTGCTTTTGCGCTTGTGTTGGTGTTTGACAAACTTAAAAATACTTTTAAGCCAAGTGCTTTTAAACTAAAATAACTCAAAACAAGCCAAAAATTATAAGTTGGTCCATCCCAAGTTATTCTTTTTGGCTTAAAAGTACTTGGGGTTTGACCAAATAAATTACAATCTTATCCCTTATCTTTCTTCTTCTCCACCTATCTCTCCGACCATAGATAATGATTATACATGCCATTGCCGCAATTACTATCACATCGAGTGCTCCATTTTGTGAAGCTTTTTGCAACTTCTTGGAATGACTATCCGCAATAGCTTTAGTAATTTACATCGTCCTTCAGTAAATTTGAACACCATATCCTAGCTTCTGATTGAACTTTAATTGATTTTGGCTTCTCGCCATTCCATTACATTTTTTTGAGTTATTTAATAAAAGTAATTATCTGTTCAAAGGGAAAAAGACATCTAATCAATAAAATTAATTTTATCTAATAAATTTTGTAACGTGAAATAAAATGCAACCTAAATTGACTTGTACTAAAATTAAAATTAGTACAATATCTTTATAATTGAAATTTGCAGTAATCAATTCGTTTTTGGTGTTGACAGCTTTAAGGGAATTTTGGTTACTTTAATAGAAATAAGTGCTTTATCAACACTTTTTCACCAAGCACATCAACTGCTTATTTTCAACTTCATCACTTCTAACCAAACACGTAATTGCTTTTTAAATTCAACCCCAACACTTCAAAATGCTTTTAAGCCCAAGTGCTTAAAAGCTTATACAAACGGGCTCACGGTTACCTGATACGTGAATCAGTGGGAGGTGTTGAAGATATAATCAAGTAAATAAATATGTACTTTCTTTGACAATTTAAATTTTCGATGAGGTGATAACACAAATCAACATGGCATTAGAGCAATCAGAGGTCGTGGGTTTAAGTCTCACCACCCATTATCATAAAGAACTTTCACGTGTTTGACCATGAAAAATAATCATACGCACATGTGAGGGAGTGTGTTGATGACATGTGAATTCTCACGTGTTTGACCCATGAAAAATAATAAGTCATGCTAGTGAGGGAGTGTGTTGATGACTTAATTAAGTATGTGTTCTCTCTTACAGTTTAAGCGTTTAGATGAGGTGGTCACACATTCAACCAGAAGTAGCAGGTACTTTGGTGAATTAGATGAAGTTTACGCAAGTTGGTCCAGAACAGGGCATCATTATAAAAAGAAAGTCGTACTAACCAAAGACAAGACGGATACGAAGTGGAAGAATTAATTGAGGAAATACCAAAATTATCCCTAGAAGGTCCGTGCCATTTGTATAAATCTTTGTTGAATAACTTAGGGATTTACATGGCGTATCATGAGATACATGTTTTCTCGTGCACTTTTCACATGCAAAATACATTGTCTTGATGCCGACTCCCTGGTGGTAAGGTTCTTCAATTTTTACTTAGATGTACAGGTTAACCTGTATTGCAAAACAAAGTGGATTGGCAGAGAATAGCCCAGGCCTCATTTTCTGGGAATAGCTTAGCTGTTATATAGGTAATAATTGATGTGATCGCATCTTGTATTTATGCGCAACCGGTGTCTATTTTATGTTCAGTGATCCGAAGATTTTGTTTATTTGTGGGACAGACCCCTAACAAAGTGTTCAACTTAAAAAATGCTCCGAACAGTACTGCTTTTAAGGCATTCTCCTTGTTTTGACATGAATAAAGAAATGATGTGCTTTTATTTTGCAGTTATGGTGCGAACAATTCTACCAAGCACCATACCACCATCATACAGGGGTGCAACCATTCGTTACCTTTACTATGTTAGAAGTACTTTATCTGGACAATTCTTGATGATGGAAAATGGTCACTTCCGTGAAGAATCTATACGAGATCTTGATGAGCTGGTTAGTTCTTTGCTGTTCTGTTCATCATTCATTTATACTTATCATCCTTGTTTGATTTGATTTTCATATTTTGTCAGCTTTCAGGAGCATTACCCTGCTCTTTTGTCGCATGCTCTTGTAATTGCATGTCTGACTTTTCTGCGTCTTTCTCGTAGTCATCCCAGCTTTTCCAGAGCGCTATGTGGTCATGTGCTTTACTGTTTAACCATTTTTCACGTTTCTGACAGCTCTACGACCTCTTGGTCAGCAGCTTGTCAATCTTGAGTTAATTAAGAATGCAACTGTGTTACTGTTTACATTGATGGGCATTGTGCTTTGTTTTC
This sequence comes from Nicotiana undulata, assembly GCA_005239495.1. Lineage (NCBI taxonomy): Eukaryota > Viridiplantae > Streptophyta > Magnoliopsida > Solanales > Solanaceae > Nicotiana > Nicotiana undulata. The sequence goes on from ML250459.1 coordinate 19,093, forward strand.
AGTTTCTTTTACTTCTGGTAATAAATCAGAACGAGAGAAGGTGATCTTATCTTAAGCTTCTGTTTCATCTGTTGGCAAATCAATGTCTAGAAAAATCATATTCAATTGTGGAAAAGAAAAGGAAAACCGCTGTCCACCTGAAATACGAATAATACATTTAATCATTTAATACGAAAATTTTATTGCTTGTAATGTATCCGTTAGCAAAACGATACAGAGAAAAGCGCTACAACTCCCAAATTTTTCTCTGATTCTTCTTCTTTTCGAAGAAAAAGAGGATTTGATAAATCTATATTCCTCTGTATTCCACTCACAGAAGATGTTAAGGCTTGTGTTTTAGTATCAATACAGATGTGCAATAAAGCCTGAGTGCTGATAATAATATATCTTACCATTTCAACCAAAAAAAAAAGTGCAATAACTGTGCATAAGTTTTTTTCTGCTTTTGGATTCTACTATTTTCTGAATCTCAACCGTGCAGGAAACGAGAATACCACTGCAAATATGGGTAACTCAGAATAGTAATGGCCTGAAAAGTGAAGAAGGCCGCACTAGTGGTAATATTTTCTTGTTTTAAACTTTAAAACTTATATAATTTGCTCTCTGGTTCGTGATTTAGCTGTTAAATTTTGTGTAGAAAGTTTTAAGTCTAACATCCTGATGAGGTCATTGTTTCGTTGCAAGATATCTTCAGTAACACGGGAATACCGGTGGGTGGCTAAAACGATAGAGACAAGAAACAAAGTCGGAATATTTGGTTCCTTTGAGGAGCCATAATACATCCTTGTAATGTTGCATACGTGGTTACTACATTATAATTACAACAACAACAACAACATACCCAGTAAAATCCCACAAGTGAGGTCTGGGGACGGTAGTGTGTACGCAGACCTTACCCCTACCTGGCGAGGTAGAGAGGTAGAGGCTGTTTCCAATAGACCCCCGGCTCAAGAAAAGGTGAAAAGAGAGAAAGGAAGAAGACGAAGAAGAAAGAAAAAAATAGAGGGACGAAGGACGATAAGGAAAAGGAGAGTACTACATTATAATTGAAGTCGTAAAATATCTACGAGCCCCTTCAAGAAAAACACTCTTTTACTAGTATTATATAAGGACTTTTCTGAAATCTGCTTATCTGGCGGAACTTTCTTTTCCTCTGACCAATCTTATATAATCCTACTGTGATGACAAGTCAAATGATGTATGATTATACTTGCTTAGAATTACCTAACATGATATGCTGAAATAATCATTTTTTAAAGGTTGTGTAAATGTTTTTTCGTTCTTTTCTTTCTTGGTTTCTCAGTTCTGAAAATTCAACTCTAATTATGTATTTTGAGGAATACTTATTTTTACTTTGACCAGTGGGCATGATCACATTATGCTTTTCGATTTAACAGGGATTGTTCCTGCTTCAACTCTGCCTTTGGATGTTTACTGGAAAGAGATGGATGCAGATTCTGATTGGGTAAACCATTCTGTTGCCAGTTATGTTTGTTATTCAGTAGGCTTCTTGTGATTAAAGAAAGAAATATTGAGTATAAGGATTCACTAGAATTTGAAAGGATATAAAATTAGAAAAGATGGTCCAATTTGTAACAGCTATGAACAGACCCAAATGTTTCCAGGGAATAGTTGACCGTATTTTCATCCTTTTTTCATTCTTCTCCTCCGTTCCAATACTACTACAACAACAACTACGCTTCTATCCCAAACAAGTTGAGGTCAGCTATATGAATCTTCACCATGTTAGTCCATTTAAATCATCTCATACAACTAAACTTGAATAGCCTAATGTCCTTCCCCCAGACAATTGCTAGCCATCCTTAGGCATATATTCACTTTCATTGTAACTTTTATTCGCTTTGTCTTTCTCTATGAAGGTATGTAGTGTGTTTAGTGCTCTTTCTTTTTCTTTTATTTTTCTTTTGGGGGTTGAGAGTTGTGTGTTTCTAGATCCTCCTATCTCCAAGTCACCTATAATGGTGAAGACAAACATATAGTGAGAACTTTGCTTCTACTCTCCTAAAGCTACGAGCCATGCAAGTGAAGAAGAGGACTTTTTGAATCTTCTCCATTTCTTCGTCTTTTTAAATAATAAAAAAGAATTTTTATTAAAATAGATTAAGAATACATAGATGAGAACTGTCAGGCTAGGGAAAAAATAAATTACATATTTGGAGCTCTTCAGTCTTGTTAGTGATTGTGAGGTTTTATCGGATTTTGTTGCACTGTCTAAATATCAGGCAATTTGTCAGGACTAGAACCCCTTGACGCCATAGGCCCTCCTAGAAATGATTAATTCAATTAAAACATTTTTCACCAATAGAGTTCAAATTAGGAAGATAACTGAAACAAAACTTGCTTTGTTCAGCATAAGTGTCCCAGCATTATAGCAGTCAACAGATCTAGCATTAACACTCTAGAAGTAGATTTACTTAGATTTGGTTAGCCGTTATCATTTAGGAATAGAGCAAGGTCCGATATTGCATGAAATGTTAGAAGATGAAATGAAAGAATGGAAATGGTGGCCTTTTAATTTCCTGGAGACTTCAGAATGTACATATCCACTATGTCGTGGATGTACACCAGGAAGAATGAATGAGAGGACAATCTTTCTTCTTCAAAATTGTACTTGCCAGAAAACATTGTTAGATTCTTGACAAGCAGCCCCCTCTTCAATTCCTTTTTTTTTGAGAAGGTAACATATACCAGTATATTAATAAATCTTCAGCACAAAACTTATGCTGGAAGACAAAAAGATGTTTACATGAAAATAAAAAAAGCACAAAAATTACAATCCTTGCTCTTCCTAAGGCTTTTAGATTGATTCTAAATCAACCCGATATTCTGTTTTGCACCAAAAACAAAAAAGAAGAAGACAATTCATCTTAATCTTCTGAATAGGGCTGATTGTATCCTCAAAGCATCATGAATTCCTTCTTTTTGGCAATTCCCTCTCTTTATTTTGTTCGGCTTCTTCTTGTTTCCTATTTCTTTTTCCCTGGCGTGATTGGATTATGCCAATGCAGCACTTTTAGTTAGTAGTTTATGTAGGATAATCAAAGAGATACAAGAACAAAGAGGTTAACTGGATAGAACTTGTTGAGTTGTTGACGAGATTTTGTGTGTTCTGCAGGCTAAAATAAATGAAACTTTTGATGGTGTGGAGGAAGGATATGAAAGTTCAAGGGATGAAGTCTCATCAGTTTCCTCCTATAATCCCATGAAAGATAATATACACCGAACGTTTGGAAGTTCGTTATCCTTGCAGTCTTCCTTAGCAAGGTCTTCAAACAAAGATCTTCCACATTTTGAAGGACGGTCGAGCATATCTTCACAACTGGCACTTCCACAGATAGCTGTGGCTGATGTCTTGTATGATTCTAATGGGGGTAAGACGAACACACACATATCTACATGCACATGAAGCGTCATTTACCACTGAAGTAGTTTCGGAAAATATCATTAGTCTTAGAAAAATTATTCTCCCTCTGTCCCATTTTATGTGAAGGAGTTTGACTGGCCATAGAGTTTAATAAAACTTTTGACACAAGCTAAATATTTGTGAAGTACCAAAATTGCCCTTACTACCAATAATCCCCCTAGTAAAAGAATGAACTTTTATATTCCCTAGTAAAAGGATGAACTTTTATATCAACTGGGTCCAAACAAGTAATGTCATTAAGGGTAAAGTTTGGATGCTAATTTTAAATAGTTTACAAATAGGATGGTGTCGTTCTTTTATGGACAGACTAAAAAGGAAAGTGTCACTTACAATGGGATAGAGGGAGTATGTGTTTTCATGGTCCGATAGGTATCTTCGAGGAAATTGGCTTTTTTATTTCTATGCCTTTTTTTTTAACAAAATGGAAATGTTACAATTCCTCTTAGTCAAGCTGACAGTTTTATCTTATTTTAAGCAAAAAAGAACTGAGGGTTTTATTTTATTCTTCCAGCAGATGTTTTGTCCCCCAGCAAGTCTTCTTCTTTCGTCTCTCCAAGTCAACAGCTGAAAAATACCAAATCCTTTTCCAAATATGATGATTCAACAGTACCTTCTGTCTCAGGCATGGGTGAATCTGGAGCATGTAAATCAAGCTTGCACTCAGATCTAAATATCTAGTATTTGTTCCCTCCATATACTCTTTAAGTGATAAAAGATCCTTTGATGATAATCGTTTACCAACATTTACTGCAGCAGAAGGGTTTATTCGAGGGAGGTCTTACAACATTAGACTGGATGACCAAGTGCTTCTAAGGTTTTCTCCAAAAAATTCTGAGTCGACGTATTACTTCAGTGATATGGTAATTGTATTATTCAGTGTATTGGTCCTTCCATGTTAGTGCTATGACCAATGCCTATTTGCATCAGACTGGCTGGAACCTTACCTGTTTTTTATTGTTTTGCAACAGATAGGTGGAACCCTGACCTTTTTTCATGAAGAGGGTTCTAGAAGATGCCTTGAGGTAGTCTTATATATCAAAATACATGCTTGGAATAAGCCTTAGACATATGGATTATTATCAGTTTATTGTGCTCTCTGGAGTTTATTGGTCCTTTTTGTTGCCTTCTAGCTTTTAATAACACTGGAGATGACAGAGACTATAAGCCGACGGTTTGTACATCCTTCACGGAGACATGCTCCTTCTATTACTAAGGTATTCCTTAAGTGATACTAGTATTATACCTGTTGATGATTCTTTACTACTCTTTGCATTTGATAAAGCAAAAGTGTTTTGACGACTTTTATCTGGAAAGAGATAAACGCTTGAGCCCCCCTTCATTTGGTGATTAGTAACCAAAGCAATTTGAATTATGCAGGTTCATAGTGATCATCACGAAGTGGTTGCTGATTTAATTCAGACAAGCTTTATTTTTTCCATTCCGATGGATGGTCCTATGTCTTTTTCCACTCATTATGTCTCCGTACAATGGGCTCTTCGATTTGAATTCTTTACCACTCCCAAGAATGTTGACTGGTCAAGGTATGACCATTTTTTCATGTAACAGGAATGTTTTGCTGGATTGATTACATTGCACGAGTCGTTGATTAAAGACTGGTGTTCTGTTTTGAAAGGGTGCAGATAAAGAGTCAAGCACATAGCAGAACAGTAATCATACAAAAGAGACTTGTAGACTTGCTAAAAGCTGAAAAAAGATCATGAACAATCAAAAGGGTCTAGAAGTACATCTGCTCTTCAACTACTTAAATGGCCTCTTATTTCCACCAAATATAAGGGATATGAGAAATTTGACTGTGATTTTGTGCAAAATATTATTCTGATTCCACCTTTTATTTCTTTCATGCCTGAGAATCCATGTAGAATATGTGAGCTATTGAATCAAATTGCAGACTATTAGTTATGTACTACTGATCTCCATTTTAATCAAGGGAAATCATGAACAGGCTAAAGGCTCAATTGTTCATGGCTTAACCCTTTCGGAATAAACAAATGCCAAATTCTCTAGGAAACTCACATGGAGCAGAATATTTTATCACTTCTTCCTTCAAACGGAAGTAGCACTGGGTGTCCAATCTTGTACCTCTTTTCTTAATATCATTTTAGGTAATGGTTCAGGAACCAGTGCCCAGCAAATGAAAAAATGATCCGTCTTTTGACAATTATCCTAGGATATTGAGTATTGCTAGGACGGGTCTTAAGTTAGAACCTTTAACAGGAAATACTCTCTTGCTGTCGGTAAAAAGGGCAGCCCGGTGCACTAAGCTCCTGTTATGCGGGTCTGGGGAAGGGCCAGACCACAAGGATCTATTGTATGCAGCTTACCCTGCATTTCTGCAAGAGGTTAGTTTCCATGGCTCGAACTCGTGACCTCCTGGTCACATGGCAACAACTTTAGCAGTCACGCCAAGGCTCCCCTTCACTCTCTTGCTATCAGTATCTAAATTAAAGTGGATAATCAAAGACACCTTGAGATTCTACATGATTAAACTTCTAATCTTCTCTATGTCAAAGTGGGAACTCTCTTTTTTTTTTTTTAATGAAGTAAGAGTATTATCATTGAAAGGCATCAAGAAGATGCAAAGTAGTTACAAACACAAAAGCAATGCTAGCTCAGTACAATGTTGGCTAAGCTAAGTTTAGGGAGCTAACAAAATCCAAAAAATTGATCGGGCAATTTACAGGGGTAAGGGGTAAGGAAATTTCAGCTGTAGAGGCTGACTAAACAAATAGCCTTCACAGAAGGTTGAAGCATGCTCATAATTTGTTTCCTTAAATAGTTGATTCAATTTTAAAGAGAATATGGTAATGAAAGGAATTTATATGGTCTAATCAAATGCCCATAGTTGTAATCTTGACGTTCTCTTCTCCCCTCTTCGTTCGCCATGTCCTGATTCATCCGTGCAATGTCTATCTGATATTTTTTGTAGATTTTCCTTCGTACTTTGGTATTGTTCCTTGAATTCACTAAATTCTCAAATTTATCCCTCTTTGTTTCTGAAAGTCCTTCATGTATAATATATCAGATATGAGCATCCTCTTTTGGTAGAGGGTAGAGAGAAGTGTGAGTGGGTACTTCCAATAACTGTGCATGCACCTCCCGGAGGAGCTGCTGCAGCTCAGACACGAAATGACAAATCATTCTCCTTGGAACCCCTATGGGTCCACACATAAAGGTAAATGGAACTCTCATTTTCTAATCCAGCTGTTTTAACTTCTGATTGATATGTACTTTGTGAGATGTTGTTTGTTCTTGGTTTCTCTTTTCCACTGTCTGATGTACGCATTGACTTGTATTCACCTGGAAGATATGATCTAGTCATAGTTTTCTTGATCAACAAATGTACGTGTAGTTTCATATAGCCATTAAGCTGATTTTTGTATCCCATTTAGGGAAATATTGTGTTAATTGCTCTGAATTTGAGAAATAGTTGCAGTTAGCTCCTCTATCTTACTTGACACACGCAATGTCTTAACTTCTGAATGTTGTCATTTGCATTGGGATGTTTGTAAGCATTATGATTATATGCTAAGGAATATTTTTCTGGTCCCTTCAAAAGCCATTGATCTGAGTGTTACTTTTAAAGACTTGTGGGCATTTTGTACCCTTACGCTTGTTTTTGACAGGTGAGGTAATTACATATTCTGGCAAATCTTGAGAACTAATCTTCCAAGAAGAAGTATTTACGCGTGATTTGACACTCCTAATTTTAGCACCTTATATCCTTGAAGTCAACTTGATCTTGTTAGAAGTCAAGGTCTTCGGTGCCAACATAATAAATGTTCTGGCTATGCAATAAGTGCACCGTCATCTTTTATTTATTCATGCTTTCTTTGTTTATTTATTGTGTACACGTATAAGTTCTATCTCTATTTTCTCCTCTCTCTCCTCCAACTTTTCACGTATTTCATCTTAGTCATTTTTTGGACGGTTAGATGTCGCAAATGCTAAACTACAGTTGAACTAAAGCTTCATTACAGTTTACAAGAATGCATTTGTTTTGCTAATCTCGTTAGAGGTAGCAACTATGTTCTATTATGTCTGGAGACGTGGGATTCAGTCGATTATGTTTAGCCATTTTTTGCAAATCTCTTCTGCAATTAGCATTAAAACACTTTTCTCTTTGAATCTTATAGGTATACACATTGCTAGAAGTTAAAATGCATGGCTTCAAGATCTCAGTGTAGTGAAGCTAGAAAGCAACCCCTGGAACTTGTGTACCAGAAAGAATGAGATTCAGTATTATTGTATTTTATTCATCAGTAGATATTTCTCATTTCGTTCCTTCTCTTTAACATCATTTTTATGTGATTAGAATTATGCTTCACCTTTTTATATGATATTCTTAGAGAAGATTTTATTCCGGGAATCATTACGTTGAATGTCATTATGTATATGATTAGAAGAGTCCAGTGAGGTAGGATTTTGTGCAAATTAATATGACAAACACTATATTATAATTTCTAATTCATGGATTCCACGAAGTCTTCACCAATGTTACATTTACACTAAGCAAAGAATGATCCACTTGGATGGAAGGCTCTTTTTATTTTCTGTTAGAAAAAAGAATGTACTATTTGTTTGTGGCATTTATTTCATGTTTGTGGCGCTTATTAAATATGGAAATTTTGACATTTGTTGGGTTAAAGGTGGATTAAAAGATCAACCTTTTTTTTGTAATTTTCAAATTTCTGTTTTTTTTCCTGCCCCCCCACCCTCCCTCCCTCCCACTCCCCGCCACCCCACACCCGCACAAGATTTTTTTTTTAAAACTTTTTTGTAATTTTTAAATTTCTGTTTTTTTCCTGCACACCCACCCCCGCCACCCCATCCCCTCCCGCACAAGAACTTTTCTTTTGTAATTTTTAAATTTCTGTTTTTTTAAATCCTCCCCTCCCACCCTAAAAAAAAAATTTTAAAATATATTTTCAGTTTTACTTTTTTCATCTTTCGGTTTACAGGTTCAAAATTTTACAAGTTCCAAAGTTATGAGTTCGGAGGTTTATGTGTTTTGAAGTTTACGAGTTTAGAAATTATAAAGTTTAGGGATTCGAAATTTTGCGGTGTCGAAAGTTTTGCGGTTCAGAAGTTTATGAAATTTGTGGGTTCGGAAAGTTGTTGGTTCGAAATTTTACGGCTTCATGTTTATTGTATCAAAATTATTTATGAATACTCTTGAAAAAATGTTTTCCTTGACTTGCGTACCAAACACCGGAAAATGAATAAGATTACTACTTGTTTTTCAAGAAAACATTTTCTTGGACAACATTTTCCACGGAAAACATTTTTCGTCATACCAAACACACCCTATATTACTAATTATTAAGTAAAAAAACAAACGAGTCACAAGTCTCATGTACAAGTCAAAGAGAGAACAATTAATATCAAACACTAACCTTTGTGAATTTTAGTAGAATTCATCGGTGTTTTAAAAGGCGTGGGCGTAAGGCGACGCATTTTACATATGCATCAGCGAGGCATAAGCCCCGAGGCACGCAGCATAAGCGCCAAAGGTATATAATTTTTAATATTTTATAAAATAATATAATTATAATAAATATTTATAAACAGGTAAAATTGCATAAAAAATAAAGAAAACTATACATATGTGAAATATATATATATATATATATAATACGCTACTTATACGCTCAAGTAACTTGAGTCGAAAAGAATAAAGTTTTCTACATGAATGAACAAAAAGGATGGCTAACCTGCAATTTGAACTTGCTGTTATGAAAGCGAATNCACACAAAACTAGTCAAAACAATCTATTATACGCTACTTATAAGCTCAAGTAACTTGAGTCGAAAAGAATCAAGTTTTCTACGTGAAAGAACAAAAAGGATGGCTAACTTGCAATTTGAACTTTGAACCTGCTGCTATGAAGGAGAATTGAGTTCTCTTTGTATTTGTAAAAAGAAAATTTATCCGTTGCTTTTGGGAGACATTAGCAGACTAGCAGACAAGATAAAGAATTGGGAAAGACCATGAATTGGGGCTTCAATAAAGAAAAAGGTCTTAACTTTTAAATTTAATACATTTCAGTTCCTTTTTAAAACTTTTGAGTAATTACCAAGCTGAATTTTGAGAATTTGGTTATTATATGATGGACTTATTCAACAAATTTTGTTTTAATTTGAAAAAATCTTTGGGGCTTACGCCTCACTAAAAAAATGCGCCCCGAACGCCCGGGCGTACTCCCCAAATTGATGGGCGTACGCCTCTTGAGACTTTCGCCCCACACCATCGCCCCGGGGCGTTTTTGGTGCGCCTCGCCCCGAAAACGCCTTTTGAAACATTGGAATTCAGCTGTAAATAAAGTTTATATCTTAATTCTCACAAGTGCCAAATGTATAGTCCAGAAATAAATAAAAAAACATATATCTTATTAAAATAACACAGAAACAAAAACTTTTTTCACATATGTTTTCACACACATTAATAAATTAATACATATTTGATACAAAGAATAGGTACTGGCAAGTGGCAAGTGTATATGACAAAACAGCTCGAATACCATGGTTATTCAAACTGAAAAGGTCCAATAATATCCTTAAACTATTGGATATAGCTAAACTTTGTTCTCTGTTAGCAAACTGGGCCATTAAAACCCCCCACGTTAGCAAACTGGACCAATAGTGCCTTGAATCTAACGGCTGCCCACATAAACCTTCTCAGAGGCATTAATGAGCTGACATGACATCCACATAAGCGGATCTCTCTTCCTATTTTCCCTCTTTTTATATCTATAGTCACCCATCCCCAAAACCCTAATTGTTCCCCAATTTTAAAAATCTCCTTTTTCATTCAAAATTTCTGCTCAATATCTTATTTATCTGTGAATGAGCATGAAATTCAATATGCAAGAAGGTGTCATTGTGGATTGATTGCACTATATTTGATAGCTTGGTCAGACGCCAATGATGGGAGAAGGTTCTACAAAAATCCAAGGTTAGTTTTGAATTTATTTCGTTCTTGGTCGATTTAGTTGATTCATCTTCTTTTGTCGAGCTAGGTCATGATTTGCAGAGTTTTTATTTGAGATGGTTCTTGATTTTCATTGTTTATATACAAAAAATGACTAATCTTTTCACTGAAAATTCGGATATGATGTAGGTTAGTTCTTGGGGGTTTTATGAATGGATTGACGAAGAGCTCCCTTGTTGAGCGGTGATGGTGATCAAAGATTTAAAAACTAAACTTGATGTTGCTAAGGTTGAGAGGAACAATTTGAGGAATAAAGTTTATGACATGGAACAAGCTACGATGGTTCAAAGGAGCCCTATGAAGATGAAAGTTAAGGAGTTGGAGGATGCTATTAAAGCCGAAAAAGACAACTCTAATAACTTGTTTGATGAGATGGAAGATGTTATCACGATTGAAAGGCATAATTTGAAGATGAACTTCAAGAAATAGAGCAATTTAAACTTGTGGAAGCTGAAAAAGCTAGTAATTTAGAGGTCAACGTGAATAAGACGAGAACTACCATTTTGGTTTCATGATCTTTGTTATTTTCTTTGGTTGTTGTACGGATGATTAAGTGAATGTATGTTGTTTTAATATGTTGTTGGAGTATTTTGGTTTAGTTATAGGGATGATGAAGTGAATGTATGTTGGTTTAGTATGTTGTTCTAGTATTTTGGTTTAGTTATAAGGTTGATGAAGTGAATGTATGTTGGTTTTATCTGGTTTGTTATGTGTATTTTTTTTCTTTATCTACATTTGGCTATGAAAATATTTTTACATAATGAAGTCACAAAACTTAACCGAGAGTAGTGATTTTGTTGTCTACCGAGTTGGTGATTGAGGAGGGATTTGGTTTGACGACTTTCCAGATAAGAGTAGTGATTTGCTTGTGTGGTGATCCCTATTTGATAAAATTTAACCGTGTGCTCCCTATTGGATGTGAAACTGCTGTATGCAATGACTAAATCATGTGAAGTTCAACTTATCACAACAGTTTAACTAAACTTTCCAGCAAACTAAAATGTTGTTCAAACTACACCAAAGAGCACATTACATACTAAAACCAACTGCCCAACAAACTAAATTGTAGTGTAAACTATTGTGAAAACTAAACTGCTAGATACAATTGCTGGTAGGTACACCAAAGAGCACAATACATACTTAAATAAATACAACTGCATATTAAAGAACCATAGTCGTGTGATAGAATTAAAGGGTCCACCAAACTATATAGAGAACTATTAGTTTTCACAGAGCACACGCACACTGCAGTAAGTAAATTTCTAGCTCACTGGATCAAAAGCCATGACCTACCCTTGTAGGATTTCAACTTCACTATTGAGAAAACTTTTAGATTACAGCATATTGTAACCTATGAATTAACATCTTAATCCCTCGCTAATTTGTAACAATCCTATTCCAAGTCACTTTTTAATAACTCTATTACAAAGACTTTACAACTCGACTAACTCTAGCCAAGACACAAACGCAAAGGTTTATGATTTACAAAGGGTCTCCTACACAATGCTTCTAACTAAGCTAATTAGGAATTGCAAGTAAAGAACTTTGACAAAGGTATAACTCATCTAAAGACATATAATAACTAATTAGGGAAATGGTCCGTAGCTGTGTTGTTCTTTGTTCTTGATGCACTTGAGAATCATTTTTCTGGATGATCAATCATCGTGGGAGTGCTTGAGTAAATTATCAAAGTGTTCAAGTGATGTTTTGTCTTTTGTTTAATGTTGATATAACATTGATGACATCACTTGAATAATGTAAGCATCTTGGGTACAAGATCATTCCCAATGAAGTTAACCGCTGCACTGTGTTGTATTGTTGCGTGTGCAGGCAGCGACTTTTCAGCTGTTGGAGAGTTGACTGGTACGATCACCAGGGGAACTGATGTCCATCTGTTCCCCTTGTTGATTCTTTAACTTCTGAAGGACTGGCAAATATCTCCAGCTTAAGTCTGGTTATTTCCACATGCTTGAGAATGTGTACCAGATGTGTATCAGGTTCCTTATCTGGTTCTTGGCATTAAGTTTGTTAGATCATCAAAACATAACAAGTTACTTATAACCTATCAATTTCCCCAATTTTGATGATGACAAACTTATAATTGAAATTACCACGAAGAACAAGAAATGGAAACTCTTATCACTGAATTCCCCTTGAATCTATGTTCCCCCTCAATCAATTCACATTATTTATTCAATTATTCAAATTATTCTCCCCCCTTTTGGCATCATAAACACTACAAAAAAAACTAGAATTAGCTACGAGCGTCGTCGCTAATATGTCGCTAAATCGCCCGTAGCTAGTATTCTTGATAATATGTCGCTAAATGAGATTAGCGATGAATTTTTCTGTTTAGCTACAGAATTTGTCCGTCGCTAAAACCAAATTTTTGTAGTAGTGAAAAGAACAAAACCAAGTAAAGCAAAAAGAAGCCCAACGTGGCTAACTCATGCCACATGTGTGCACACAATCATAATAGAAAACAGAGACATAAGAGCAATGTATACACAACAAAAATGGAAAAGCTTACATTAAACAATTTGGATTTTAAGACAGGGAGCAGTTTCAATGTTTCCAGCAACCATCCACAATTCAAAAGACGGACACTTAAAACTTGACACTGGAGGGGACACTGTTTTTAGGGAGCATTGGAGGAAGAGGGCTTAAAGGAGGAGGCAAGGGGTTTGAGGGCTAGATCCATTCGAGCATCCCCGACATTTACTCATTGAGCAGTCTTTCTTTCAGGTCCTCCACTTGTTTCTTGAGATCGACATTCTCCTTAGTCAAACAGACAGCCTCTGAGCTTTGAGAACTACTTGAACCAGGTGCCTCCTGAAGCTGACTGAGCTTTCCCTTAAGAATAACATTCCTTGCTTTTAACTTCCTGATCTCCTCCGTAGCACTGTTTTGAGCGTTGATCAACTGAGAAATGGTAGAAGCGCTTCCAACTCCTCTAACCTTATCAATGCACTCACATTCTTCGAGAGTGGACTTGGAGAAGGTTTGCTTTCAAGTGCCCACCTTAGCTTGTCCCAAAGGGACCTTGAAGAACTCAAAAACCTTGGTGAGAAGGAACCCATAAGGCAGCCCGTGGTTACCATCTTTGAACTCTGCCACTTTTTTCATGTGTTCGATCATAATCCCAGGCAGGTTAATGGTAGTGAATCCATCCAGCGCTTCCATGTGAACCAGGTCGGCTCTGGAGGTAATGGATCTTCTCTCAGTACGGGGAATCAACACCTTATTCACCATCTCAAACAGCAACTGGTACACTGGGAAGATAGCCTTCTTGTGTACCCGTTCCCCATACTGGACTGCCTTGTCCTTAACAATAGCATTTCTAAAATTGGAAGAGCAGGATCATTGGATTGACGACAATTCCTTAGCAGGCACACCCAGAATCGACCCCAGCAAAGCAGAGTCCATCACAAAGTCAACCACATTCACCATCAAGAAGATGCGATCATTCTCAACTTTGAAGAAGTCAGCATAGAAGCTCTGTAGTTCTTCCTCATACACTTTTGGAGCATCACCTGTAAACAAGTGTGTCCACTATTGGAATTCACAAATTTCAACCAATTGCCGCATTCCGGCCATCTCCAAAATGTCAGGGGAAAATGTGCGGTCCCATAGTACCTTCTGATGCTTCAATTTTTCCTTCCCAGCACTCTGGGAATCATCAACCTTTGCCTTCTTGGAGGAACTAGGTTCCTCATCGACATCAACTTTCCTTTTCACAGACTTGCGAGCAGTTTTTCCCTTCTCAACAAACTTTACTGACACTGTCTCCTTTGACACATGTTCGCCTAATTCTTCCACCACCTTGTCACTAGATTCTTCCACTATCTTGTCACCATATTCTTCCACCAAATTTTCACTAGAGATAACATCATCACTCTTGTTCAGACTCTCAACACTCACAGAAGATTTCCTTTTAGACTTGGAGAGAGAGTGCTTTTGTAAGCGCTTGTGAGTCAAGGAACCAGGTTCCTCGTCCACTTCTCCATCCAAAATGACAACATGCACTACTTTCTCATGCACAACCTTCCCATCTTTCACCAATTTCCTCCTCCTTTTACTATCTTGGCTTTTCTTAAGAGCGGACTCAATAGCCTCCTTCTTTTGCAACCTTGTAGTAGGTTGCTTAGGAGTTGGATCTAGATTAACAACTAGTCTATGCCTATCCCGGATAAAGCTAACAATATCTATATCATCGTAATCCTCTTCACTATCCCCATTATCTTCTCCAGATACAGATCGCATCTCAGGCACACCATAGACAGAGGCTCAACATAAAAATGACGAGAAGGAGCAGGGTTAATACTAACCTGGTGCTCTTGAGAGGACCCCTGAGTTGGATCCTCCGAGGAGGGATCATGTCCTTCATTTGGTGCCCCAGTAGCATTGTCCTGTGCCGATGGTTCAATAGGCACAAGCTCCCTACTCTCTACTATGTCCCTAGTCTCTTCCTTCTGAGTCTCAGACCCATCCTCACCTCCTTCGATAATAACCCCTTCAGCAGCTATAGAAAATATGTTTTCTATTGCTTCTTTCTCTTGTAACTCCATGGAAACGCAAGAGAAGTATGAGTGTTACCTGTGGACTCAAGATTAGGGACTGGCATTGTTGATTCAGCATTCTCAAGACCAGCAGCTTGGTTGAACTTGAGCCTTCTTCCATAGGATGACTGGAGATTTCTTGATTTTCCTCTTCGTCAACTGTACCTTTTTCACCCAGTTTTTCCAGCTAGATAGGAGAAGAGTTCGTAGACACAAACTTCTTAGGAGTCGAAGTTTTGCGACTACGATAAGAACCTGTACTAGATTGCGTAAGAGAGGAGACTGAGTGTGGTGGCGACTCAGCCTTAGGTTTTTGGCTAGTTGTGGTGGTGAGTGATGAGTCTAACATTGGTGCTTTAACTGGTGAGGACTCAATGAGGGTGTTACTTGGAACACTTGGGGTTTCTTGATTATCAGTCATAGTGGGAAGTAATTAGTTGAAGAGGAGAGATTATTGGTTTGAGGAGAGACAAAGAAAGGGAAATTTGAAGTTTTAATGTGAGAAGTAGTGATAGTGATGGATGTATTTAATATGGATGAGGGATCGGTTAATAAAAGGTAGCAGTTTTGGGAGTCGGGTCGATTCCCAACAGGTGAGACTCTTGGGTTCAAAAGATGCAAATTAAAGAAACTGACACAAATGATGATGTGGCACTGTATTATCCGTTCAAAAGTGTGCATGAGAGAACAAAGAAACTACTAACCAGTGCCAGGAGAACTAGGTTTCCTGACGAATCTTGCAAGTGTAAGCTTCACCCTTTTTACCAGCGTGCACTGCATTAACTACTTATTTGCTCTATAATCATCATGTGTGTCTACCTGTAACGGTATAGAGATGAGTTAGGCTTTGCTAGAAAATACTTTTTAGCTAATTTTACCTGTACATTTCTTTCATAGCCAATCATTGAGGGACCATGCTCTTAGTTGGGTTTTATCAACCTCAGTGCCAGGCGATTTCTTTTAAAATGTTCTCTGCTCAAGGCTTTGGTGAATATATCTACAATCTGATCTTCTGTGCTACAAAATTTCATACAGATGAGCCCATTTTCAACATTTTCTCTGAGGAACTGATGACGCACATCAATGTGCTTGTTCTCTTATGTTGGACTAGATTTTTGGCCATGTTGAGTGCACTTGTATTGTCACACAGTAGGGGCACACCATCAGAGAACACTCCAAAGTCTTCCATCTAATGTTTGACCACAACAATTGAGCACAACAAGAAACACCTGCTATATATTCCTCTTCTCTAGTAGAGAGTGCCACAGAGTTTTGCTTTGTTGTACCCCATGAAATTAGACAGGAACCCAGAAAATGTTTCATTCCAGAAGTGCTTTTCTTGTCCACTAGAAATCTTTCATAATCAACATCAACATACCCAACAAGGTCAAAGTTTCCACCTGAGGTATAGTAGAGAACTAGGTCCTACATTCCTTTGAGATATCTCAGTATTCTTTTGGCAGCCTTCAAATGATATTCCTTTGGATTAGATTGAAACCTTGCACAAAGACCCAACAATGTCTGGTCTCCTTGCAGTGAGATACATGAGTGACCCTATGATGCCTCTATACATGGTCTGATTTACATGGAACCAGGTTCATCTATGTCTAGACGAGTAGCCGTGGCAATAAGAGTTTTAATGACTTTTGATGCTTCCCTGTCAAATCTCTTCAGCAGCTCTTTGTTGTACTTCTGCTGACTTATCATCAATGTTCCCTTTCGAGATTGCTTCACTTGTAAGCCCAAAAAGAAATTTAATTCTCCCATCATACTCATCTCAAACTCACTCCCCATGAGTTTTGCAAATTCTTCGCATAGAGAGTCGACTGTGGCTCCAAAGATGATATCATCAACATATACTTGCACAATGAGAAGGTTCCTCCCTCGTTTCTTCAGAAAAGAGTGTTTTCAGTTTTCCCTCGTGTAAATCCATTTTCTAGAAGGAATTCTGACAACCTTTCATACCAAGTCCGGGGAGCTTGATTTAGCCCATACAAAGCCTTGTCAAGTTTGAAAACATACTCAAGATGCTCGTGATTCTCAAATCTAGGAGGCTGCTTAACATAAACTTTTTATTTAGGAACCCATTCAGAAATGCACTTTTGACATCCATTTGGAACAATGTGAACTCCATATGTGATGCAAAGGCAATAAGAATTCTGGTAGCCTCCATTTGAGCAACTGGAGCAAAAGTTTCATCACAGTCAATCCCTTCTTCCTAATTGTAGCCTTGAACTACAAGCCTTGCCTTGTTTCTTGTTGTATTTCCAAACTTATCAAGTTTGTTCCTGAATACCCACCTGGTTCCATAATAATTCAATCTATAGGTTGAGGAACCAGGTGCCATACCTTGTTCCTCTCAAATTGACGGAGCTCCTCTCGCATGGATATAATCCACTCTGCATCTTTCAATACTTCTTTGATATTTTTGGGCGCTATTTGAGAAAGAAAGGTTGATAAGGCAAGTGAGTTTCTAGCTTTTGATCTGGTTTGAACTCCTAAGTCGAGAAGAGTGATTATGTTGTATAGATGATGTAAAATTTTGTGCTTCCAATTTGGTACCTGAATCTCACTGGAGGAAGATCCAGGTACATCTGACTGAGGTTCTTGGCGTCTTATTATTTCAGCATGTGGAGTACCTTGGACTGCATCAACAACTCTATTTTCAGCTTCAATTGTTGTGATTGTGGGACCAGGTTCCTCTCCAATGGTAGGAGATATAGTTGTGTCATCTTCACTGGATTCCTTGACATGACTCATCATGTCTGCCTATCCATTTTCCATGTCAATGACTTCAGCTGGAATAGATAAAGGCTCTTCATCTTGATCATCACGTCTATTCTTCTCACAGGAGAGGTGAGATTCATCAAAGATCATATCTATACTCTCCTCAGCACATTGAGTTCCTTTATTGTATGCTTTGCTTCCCAGAAAGATTCCTTCATCACTTTTGGCATCAAATTTTCCAAGCGCTTCTTTGCCATTGTTGAGAACAAAACATTTGCAACCAAAGGTCCTCAAATGCGTCAGCTTGGGCTTTCTTCCATTAAGTAACTCATAAGGTATTTTGTTAAGAAGGGACCTAATCATGCATATGTTTATCAAGTAGCATGTAGTGTTGACTGCTTCTGCCCAGAAGTTTTTTGCTATGCCACTGTCAATTAGCATTGTCCTTGCCATATCTTCAAGAGTTATGTTCTTTCTTTCTACAACACCATTTTCTTGTGGTGTTCTTAGAGCTGAAAAATTATGAGTAATGCCACTTTCAACACAAAATTCATCGAATTTGGCATTATCAAATTCTGTCCCATGGTCAGATCTGATGCAAGCTACATTACTTCCCATCTTCACTTGGATCGTCTTGACAAAAGCAACAAATACTTGGAAGGTTTCATCCTTGGTTTTGAGAAACAGAGTCCAGGTAAATCTGGAGTAGTCGTCCACTATCACAAAGATATATCTTATTTCCTCCTCTTCTTGGAACCCTCATAGGTCTACATAGATCCACATGAAGAAGATCACGTGGCCCTGAGGTGCTAACGTTCTTTTTGGTCTTGAATGAGGATCTAACATGATTTCCTTTTGCACACGCATCACATAACTTGTGTTCCTTGAAGCTTGACTTGGGCAGACCACGAACTAGATCCTTCTGAACTAGTTTGTTCAGTAATGAAACACTTGCATGCCCCAGCCTTCTGTCCATAATTCAATGTCATCATCAACAACTTTTAGACAACTGATATCACCACTCTACATGGACTCAAAATCAACAACATAGACATTATTGTATCTCTTGTCCACTAGCACCACTTCACCAGTCACAAGAATTGTGAGTGTGCATATCTTTGACACAAATCCCACCACGTTTCCCTTGTCACATATTTGAGAGACACTCAACATGATGTACTTCAATCCATTGACATATTACACATTTTCAATAGAGTAAGGGAGTGACTACCTAATCCTTCCAATTCCAGAATATATCCCTTTTTGCCATTTCCAAAGGATACACTCCCTCTTTGCAGGGCCTTCAGTGAAAGGAATCGATTGTGTTTCCAGTCATGTGCTTTGAGCAACCACTATCCATGTACCATTGTTATCTGCTCCCCTTCACTGCTACCTGCACAAGGAATTTAAGGGTTAGATTTAGGAACCAAAACAAGTTTGGGTCCCTTGTAGTGAGAAAAAAGATGAATGAGAGTTCTTTTAGTCCAAGCAGGCATCATGCGTTTTTTATATAAAGACCAGGTTCTCTAGCAGTAGTTACTTTCTTGGTAAAAACTTTGTTTTTCTGTTGAGACTAAACCCTAGCCTAGATTTTTGCTTAAGGTGCCCATTGTTACCACAGTGAGTACAAAGTCAATTATCGGGTACAATAGTATACTTGCTATGAGGGTTGTAGGGAGTCTTTTTCCTTTGAAACCAAATTCCCTGCATGTTTCCCCCATTTTTTACGTACATGGAAGTGATAGCATCAGAGGACCAGGTCCATTTGAGTGATTTTTCAAGATCACTCTTGAATCTTCCTAGTTCTTCCTGAAGTTGTTTGTTCTTTTCAAGTTCAATACACAGACTAGACTTCACTGTATTCATCTCGCCTTCAAGCCTAAGATATGTTTCATTAGCAACTTCCTTACCTTTGTGAAGAGTCTCATGCCTACCCTCTCCTTTTAGTTCCTTAATTGTATCATTCAGATCAACTACTACTGCTAGTAGGTCATCTCTTTCAAGATCAGTGTTAGCAACCCTTTTGGCCAAGTCATCTTTTTCTTTTTCAACACTCTCAATGGTTTCCTTCAAATCAACCACCACTACCACTAGATCATCTCTCTCAAGTTCTAAGCTAGCAAATTTTTCAATTAAGACTTCTTTCTCTTTCTTAGCACACTCAATAGTCTCTTTTAAATCAACCATAACAACCACTACATCATCTCTTTCATGTTCTATGTTTGCAATTTTTTCAGTTAGGGCATCTTTTTCTTCTTTCAGACTCTCAATAGTTTCTTTCAAATCTACCACAACGACTACTAGGTCACTCTAGATTGTTTTGTTTCTCCTAATTCCACAGTTAAAGCATTTTTATCATTTATAAGATTGTGGTATGGATCTATTAAAATATTTTCCAAATACATGAGTTTCTTAGGAGAATAATATTTCAGATTTCTTTGAACATCCAGAAAGTTTACCTCATCATCGTCGTCGTCATCTTCATCATCATCAGACTGAGCCTTCAAGGAAAAAATGGAGTCATACTCAGTTTCATGACTTTCTACTGCCATCATGGAGCTGTCACCATGACCATTATCTTCTTCAGATTCGATGGAGGAGTCTCCCCATACAGCAAGAGATTTCTTCACAACATTGTCAGCGGCATTCTTCCTCTTAAAGCGTTTATCAAGAACCGGGTTCCTCTTGGCTGCTTTCTTTGTGTTGTGCTTGAATTGATCTTGATTTAGGAGGGAAAAATCCTTGATGAAGTGTCCTGGCTTGCCACATCTATGACATAGGTCATAATTGTTTGGCTTGCTATAACTGCCCCTTTTTGGAATGCCTCCATTTATGCGAACCATTTTCTGGAATCTTTTTGTCAAGTAAGCCATATCAACATCACCCCCACTTGAATCATTGTTGTTTGTCTTAAGGACCAGGTTCTTCTATATTTTGGGCTCTCTTCTTTCATTGTCCTTCTTTTTCTTTATTTTGTATGTTTTCATATTTCCAACAAGTTCATCTATGGTCAGTTTTTGCAATTCCTTTGCTTATGTGATAGCGTTCACTTTGCTTTCCTAGGAGCTGGGCAGGACACTGAGTATTTTCCTGACAAGTTTGTTTCTTGGAATGATTTCTCCAAGAGAGTGAAGCTCATTGATGATAGAAGTGAAACGAGTATGCATGTCTTGGATGAATTCATCATCTTTCATCTTGAAGAGCTCATATTTCATTGTAAGCATGTCAATCTTGGATTGCTTGACCTGTGTTGTTCCTTCATGAGTTGTTTAGAAGGCTTCCCAGATTTCTTTAGCTGACTGGCATGCCGATATTTTGTAGCAGCCATCAGGACCAATGCCACAAACAGAATTTTCTTTGCACGAAAATTCTTTTCTATGGCTTTTCTATCACGCCCCGAACCTGGTCCTGGACATAACACGACACTCGGTGCCTGACTACATGTGACCGAGCGAAGCAAATGGCTGGTTGTATCTACATGTGATATCATAACATTCTCAATGCGGAGGATAAACTAACACATGATAATATACTGAAAGTCTAAATGATATAAATCAAACGCGGAAACACTAATATAAGTCTGAAACATATACGTAGCAACATTGCTTAACCTTAAATGCTTGTGACTCTGTCTAACTGTTACTTTAGTCTATAAAGCCTCTAATGAAGCACTGAAAACACTGACTGTCTAAAAATACTGAAGGCTGTAAGGTAATGATAATGCCTCGAAAGAACTAGGGATCACCAAATAGCTGGTACGAGAATACTAGTGCTTTGAATCGTCAACCTATAAATCATTACCTGCATCGTGAGATGTAGACCCCGGGCAAAAAGGGACGTTAGTACATTTGAATTGCACTGGTATATAAGCAACTGAAAGAAAGAATTATAAATACTGAAACCGAAACTAAGCTGATGACTGAGAATTGATTATTGATAACTGAAATGATAATCATAACTGAAATGGTAACTAATAACAGAACAGAACAAAAGAAGTAAGGATATGAATACTCCCTCTCCGGAATGATAAACCACCTATTTATCTGAATAAATAAACTGCGGCCTCAAGCCCAATATTTATGTGCACAAACTGCGGCCTCGTACCCAAGTATACGTATACATAAAACATAAACTGCGGCCTTAGGCTCAAAGATGCATAAAGCATTAACTGCAGCCTCAGGCCCAAATACAGGGGTTCAACATTCAAGGATTAAAGAATCAGGAATTTAGAATCATACTGCAATACGTGATACTGAAATACCAAATCATACTGAATTACATGATATTCGAATGTTGAATAGAACTAGTCTGAGACATGTATTCATGAACTAACTATGAAAACTGAAACTTCAACTGTTCATGACATGCTGAATAATATAGACTGAGACTCATGGGCATCAAACCCAAGTCTGTATTGATTAAGCATTGATTTCACAACGTTCAGAATGAAAGTCATGAACGAATTACGAAGCTAGAGAATAGAAGTTCTGCAACTATTCAAGAAACTATGCTTAACTATATTTTTGAGGCAATTAGTAACGTGGTAAAAGAAACATAGTGTAGGGAGAATCATTAACATTCCCAAAAATAGAGAGTTAGTCTCACATACCTTAGCTTCCTGCTCTTGAAAGAGTGATACAACGTTTGTTAGCCCTTTCAACTTTGATCTATAGCAATACAAGTCAAAGAGATTCCATATTAGCTATGATACTCATGTTTTGGTCACTTAATCATTTAATCAAACACTTGTTGAGAATAAAGCTTCATAGTCCTTATTAATGGTGTTTCTACACCCAATAACCTATTTTTTTGCTCCTAGATAAATTCTAAAGTCTCAAATGGTTATAATCAACATCATTCTTCATCACCCATAAAGTAAACAATAACCTTAACCAATAATCAACAATCAATAACCCAAACTTATAATTGTTCATGCTTTTCTATCAAACCCATAAACTCATATCTCATGAACTAGAGTCTATAATAATTAATCCAATGTTAGAATCAATTAAAGGGTAAATACATTACCTTTTTGAAGTTCAATACCCTTGAATTCGAGTTCTAGGGTCCTTTTCTCAACAATGATGTCCCAATCGAATATCTAATGACATGGAGGGTTTACCCATGTTAATAAGAAGTTGGGAAATTGAGATTAACTTTATAATCACCATTAAAACTAACTTTGGATGGTGGAGGGACCTTTAAGGAGTTAGATTTTTGAGAGCTCCCCAACCTAGAGTAAGTTTTTGTATTTTGGGGGTGTGGGGGAGAAGTAGGGCTTTAAAATGACCCCCAAGTGCTCCCCCACGCAAATGAAGGCCTGACCACGCACCTGATCGCGCAAATTGGTAGTAGCACTGCCACAAGTGTGCAGCCGCGCACGTGGCGCGCATATTGTGCATTGCTCTGTAAAACGTACATAACTTTTTGCATAGAGGCCGTTCAGGCTCCACAGTATGTCGTTGAAAATCTATTTCAAAGGCGTACAACTTTCATGTTTTGCGTTTTCCCAAATTCCTTACACATTTTCACTAAATCCTGCTGGAAGAAGGACCTTTTGTAAACTTAGTCGATTTTGTCGAATTTTATGCATCGCACTCTCCATCTTGGTTCTAAAACAACTATTTTCATCCATACTCATCCCGCTAGGACTTTATATGTCTAAAATATCAAATTAATACCCATTTAACATATCCACACCTAGTCCGAATGTACGGGCAGTTACATTTTCAATCGGCAACATTGAATTCCTTCCATGTTTTGGGAAGAGTTATAGTAGGGTCTCCACTAGTTTTTGTGGGGACGAAGGGTTCATCAAAGATGACATCCTAGAGCTCGGAATCTTCAGCCATGATGAAGTCCTATAGTATTGGCCATTGAACCTTGGTGTCCTGTAGATAGATTGACAATCTTCAAAGTTTGGTGGAGAAGCCATGAGGAGCCTTCTTAGGTGTTAGCCTGATAGAAAGAACCTGCCCTGATACCAATTGATATAATTCGAGGGTCCACCAAACTATATAGAGAACCGGGTTCTATATTAGTTTCCACAAAACACAGGCACGCGAGTTTTTTACGTGGAAAACTCCCAGCTCACGGGATCAAAAACAACGACCTACCCTTGTAGGATTTCAACTTCACTACTGAGAAAACTTTTAGATTACAACCTATTGTAACCTAGGAATTAACCTCTTAATCCCTCACTAACTTGTAACAATACTCTTAGAAGCCACTTTGTAATAACTCTATTACAAAGACATTACAACTCGACTAACTCTAGCCAAGACACAAACGCAAGGGTTTATGATTTACATAGGGGTTTCCTATACAATGCTTCTAACTAAGCTAAGTAGGAATTACAAGTAAATAACTTTGAAAAAGGTAAAACGGAAATAAGGACATATAATAACTCAATATAGGTAACTGGTCCATAGCAGTGTTGTTCTTTGTTCTTGATGCACTTGAGAATCGTTTTTCTAGATGATCAATAACTATGGGAGTGCTTGAGTAAATTCTCAAAGTGTTCAAGTAATGTTTTGTCTTTTGTTTAATGTTAATATAACATTGATGACATCACTTGAATGATGTAAGCATCTTGGGTACAAGATCATTCCCAGTGAAGTTGACTGCTCCACTGTGTTGTATTGTTGCGTGTGGAGGCAATGACTTTCCAGTTGTTGGAGAGTTGGTTGGTACGATCACCAGGGTAACTGATGTCCATCTGTTCCACCTTGTTTATTCTTTAACTTTTGAAGTACCGACGAACATCTCCAGCTTAAGTCTGGTTATTTCCAGATTCTTGAGAATATGTACCACATGTGTATCAGGTTCCTTATCTGGTTCTTGACATTAAGTTTGTTAGATCTTCAAAACATAACAAGGTATTTATAACCTATCACTATGCAAACTAAATTGTTGTGAACAATATAGAATGAGCATAATTTTTAGACAGAATCAGTAGTATCAGAATTCTTGAGCAAACTAAACTGTTGTGCAAACACCATTGCATATTAAACACCATTGTTGTGCAAACTAAACTGGTGTAATATTAGTTTTACAGCTACTAATACTAATGCCAGAACTGTTGGACGTAAAATAAATTGTTGTAATATTAGTTTTACAGCTACTAAAACCAAAACATGTTTACTTCTATCATAGAGTTTGCAGTAACTAACACCAGAACACATTATACAAGTCTTTCCAGATTTGCAACTACCTACAACAACCAAGATTCCTAGATTTTGAGTTCTTATTGAGTTTCCGGCTCTTCAACTTCCCAACTTGCTTTTGGATTTCCACTTCCAATTGATTTCCAGTCACTGCTTCTTTACCTTTCCAAATGATCTTAGTAGGTGAGTAAGGAAGCTCAGTGGGATAACTGACACCAGTACGATCTCCTTTGAAAGAGATCACTCTTGTCCCAGCAGACGTCAATTGATTCTGCCTAATCAGCAGTCTTATTTGATCTTTAGAAATAATCTTAGGCATTAAAGCAATGTCACTTTCTTGCTCACTACCATCATTAAAGGGTTATGTTTGTTGTCTTGATACTCTAGGTGTAGGCATAAATGCAAATTCACTTTTATTTTCACCTTCTTGTGTTGGTTGAGGGTCTGAACAACTAACATCCTCAACATTTCCTTCATCACCAACCTATAGTTAAAAAGAAAAACTTTCTATTTAACTGCAATTATATAAAACAAAAGATAAGTTAAGAAGCAAGTACCTTGCATGTCCTTGAATTGTGGTCCTGTTCACCACAAATGTTGCATGTCATTCTAGTTCCCCTTCTTGATGCAGCCCACTCTCCTTGTCTCTTGTTAGCCTCATCCTTCTCCCTATTTCTTTTGACTTTTGGCCTTCCAACAGTTTTGGCAAGTGGAGGAGGTTCCATAACATGTTTTGGTAATACTTTCTAGAACTTTTCACCTCTAACAGGCATCAACTTGGCCCTATATGTCATCAGGTAATTTTCCTTGTGGTACCACCAACTAATTTCAGTCATTGAATCCTCTCTCTTGTATTTTAGTGCCCTGATGGCATGAGGGCATGGGATGCCAATCAACTACCAAGATCTACAAGTGCATTTCTTCTCCACTAGATTCACTCTATGCCTGTCATCACACTAAAAAATCTCATAGCCAATTTCACCATTGAAATGAACAGTACATAAGTTGGCAACCTTCAAATAAACAACATACAACTTCATGCAGTTAGGACTGAACTCACCTCCTCATGTTCTAGCTTCTTCTTCCTTCCCTCTCAATCTTTTCATGATCTTGATTCTTATATCCCCAAGCATCTCAGGATATGCTTGCCTCTTGCTTCTAAGATCCAAGAATTGAAGGACTCTGTAAAATTATTGTTCACCATCTCATTTTTGCACGATGTATCAAAGTATGACCTATACTAATTTTGTGGTGGATACCTAAGCAACTCCTTCGCAGCATAAACCGATAATGCACCAAGATTCTTTAGTTGATATTTAAAGTCATCCTCATAAGTGCTCCAAGCATACCACCATAGGTATTTCTTCATCTCTCCTGCTCCAGTTGGCTTCAATATGGATCACACAAAACTTGTGATTTGAGAGAGGGAGGATACCTCTTACTGCTTCCAACAGACCCTGCACGTGTAAATTTAAATAGAATTAACTAATAATAAGTTTAAAAATAACTGGAATTGTCAGTTAAATAAAATCATAGCTTGTACCTTTTTCATATCAGACATAAAGGTAATATTGGTTCCATCTTTCAAATTCAGTGAGTGTTTTAGTAGCTCCAGAAACCATGTCCATGTCAAGGTGTTTTCCTTGTCAACTACAGCCCAGGCCAAGGGATAGAAATGATTCATGAAATCTTGTGCAACAACCACCAATAGTTTTCCCTTGCAATGACCCTTTAAGAAAGTCCCATATAGTCCAATGTGGTCTCAGCCTTGGTTTGAACTCCAACTTCATTGCATTGAAGCATATGTACATTCTATGAAATCTTCTTTTACCTTCAGCCATGGCATCTTTTGATAAATTGATAACCACATCACTACCAGAGTTGCTCTCCCTAATCTCATTTTCATATTCTTTTAATCTGTTATAGTCATCTAAAAAGCTTTCTTGCAATTGCTAAAGTTTCATCCTCTTAGCCCCTTTCAATGTGGAGTTATGTACATTAAATGAAAATTGATTTTTCAAATCTAGTTTCATATCTTTTATCTTATACATGGGGTTATTCTGTACTTTACTCTTGAAATATTGAGCTAAATGTTTTGTTTCGGCTCTATAATTCTCATATGCATTAATCACGCTCAACTATGTCTATTAAAAGACTAAGCGGGTGTTGCAAATACAATCTGAGTATTTAACCAAAAGTCGAAGGGAATTAACCTATCAATTATTGTTGTTAGACTACTCGACTCAATAATCAATTTTCCAAAGGTTATGAATATCACTTTTCGGTATTTTTACTACTATAGATGAATGAAATAAATAAACTAAAAGACAAATAATATTGAGATGTAAACAGATGCGATAAAGGTCTAAGGTTATGGTTTCCCCCATTGATGGAATCTCTTCTTGTATATTTCCTATAGTTTGGCCTAATTACCTTTATCAATCATGAACACTCATGCTACTGTAAATCTCTCTCGAGTAATTACAATAATCTACTAGAGTCACTCTCGAGTTACTCTAGCTAACTTGTATTACAGTTCACTTTAGATTGCACCTAAGGTATCGTTATCTCTAATCCAACCTTTAAACCCTCAGTTATGGATCTCTCTTATACTTTGGGAGTGATGTTGATCAACAATTACCTAAATATGCACTCTCTCTCGAGTAGATACACACTAAATAGGAACAGTTAATTGAGGATCCTTTCAATTAACTACTATAAAAACGTAGTTGAACAAATAGAGATTGAAAACCAAGCAAAACTATATTAATATAACAATCAGTTCATCCTCAACGGGTTCCTCCAAAACCTTAGATTAAAGAAGTTAGCTACTCATAATTGTACTGAAAATAACAAAAGAATTCATTGACAATGGTAAAATCACAAGGAAGGGAGATGAGAATTGATGCCCAATTGCCCTCCCTGCCTCTTGTCTTTGCTAATCTTGAACAAGCCTCTAAACCTTGATAATTTACTTCTTTGGGCTAGTTGAACCTTATATAGGTTAAGTGGAATGGCCCCGAACTTCCAAAATTTCCCTTACAAAATAACTTTTCCGCCTGGGACTAGCGCGGTCGCGCTAGTGACCACGCTAGTGGACTTATATTCTGCCCAAGCGACTTCCAGCCCTATCTTCACCCATCAAATATCCCAAGGGGCTTTTCTTCTTCAATTTAGCTCAAACCACCATCTTAAGTCCTCAATAGCGCATTTTTCTCCTGTGAAACACAAAATCAACAATTAGCGCCAATTTAACATCCCTAAGACAGTGAAACATCCTTAAGTTGGAGTGTAAGCCTACACTAACTACATGATTTTAGCCTGTTATCAACACCCGACACTTAAATCATTGCTAGTCCTTGAGAAATCCACCATATCCTACACAGGTCCTTTCATCAAGCATTTCCCTACGGTGTCACACCACGAACATTTTAGAAACTTTGTACCTAGCGATGTAACATCTATACCTCAAGAGACGACTCTCACATGCCATGCCATAGTCTTACTTCCTCAAAGTACTCTACACAGAGATCAAGACTTACCTTTCCGTCATGAATCACGTACCCTCACATCACACAAACGAGAGTAGTTCCACAAGAATAATAGTAAGAAAAAGTAGGAACTTTAAGTAGAAAGAATTCACTCACTCTCGAAAAGAACATTCATATTCCACAAAGATACACCATAGGCTTTCCCATAGTGTAATACTCTACTAATCGAGTCCATTCAGTCTAATATCAATTAGGTCTTCATTTGGTTGTGGTGTAGGCTAAGGGACGGGTAGGATATATTTAGATATAGTGACTAACCTCCCCAAAATTTCATTAGGTGCAATTTTTCTCAATTCACCACTCATCAAGGACTGCATTTATTCATTGTCCTTCTTTCGTCATATATTTTTTTCCAGTGGTGTTCAGTTTGTTATGCTTTGCACCATTCTTCCTATTTCGTTGATTCCACTCAAAAACCAAACCAACACCCCACACTTTGACTTTTACGTGTTCTCTACCATTCAAGTGCTCAAGGGAGGTACAATGTTCAAACAGACATGCCATTCAAACTATTGGGTAAGGTTTGTAATATGGTTGCTAACAAAACAGGCTTATAATCTCAAAGGGGTTAACTATGGTCAAATCACAATCAGGTGGATATATTTTTATAACTGGCTTAACAAAGAATTGCCTATATCACTTCTAAGACTGAACTAACTTCTATTTCGCTTTGCAAACACACAGGGCAAGTTCTAGGCATCGAATGTGGAAACAGAATATCATGCAAAATACCTTACACACACATGGCACATAATTCACTCCATATTGGTTCATCAAAACACTCCACTAAGCATTCAAGTCAGTTACAACATGCAAAATTAAGGCATTCTACAATAGTCAACAAATGAGCCTAAGCGTCATACCCTAGGGTCTTTGGTGTTCGGGTGTAACACACTACGTGATGCTTATCTTATTTAATCTCCTTTCCCAAAAGAAACCTAACAACTAAAAATAAGAAAGAAAAAAAAACTAACTATACCTGGTTCAAGATAAACTCTTGGAAAAGAACCGTGGTAAAAAAAAACATGAGGGAGTTACTACACTACCTACGAAGAAAATAAAAAATCTTTTTGGTATTTTCTTTGGACTAACTTCCCTCAAGAAAACTGCCTAAGAAGTCTGTCATCATGAAGAGTCCACTATATTTTTTTTTGGTCGACTTAGACACTCAAGAACCCCGTCGAAGAAATCCTTCGTCGGGACAAGATGAATTAATTAATTATACACTATTAACAATAACTAACATAAAAACAAAAGCAAACTCAAAAGAAAGGAATGACAAATAACTACAATTATGCTAAAAAAAAGTTAAAGAAGAACAACTAACAATTGTACAACATACATAAACAGGGAATCCTTCCCCCACCCCAAACTTATAATGAGGACATGTACTCATGGCCAATAAAAATAACAGAGAGAGGTAAGGGGACTTCCCTGACAGCTCAGTCTTGATCGGAGACAGATCTTGGGTTCACGCCGCAAGCGCGACCTAGAGCACGCAGCCAAACCATAATCTTCTTTTATGATCTTGCTTGTTGGGCAGCCATCGCGTCAACTCTCGTCCCCAGTTCAGTCATTGAGGTTCTCAAACCGGCTACATCCTGGTCTAGGTGATCTAGTCTCTGTCCCCGAGTGGCCCTAGACGGGCCTCCAACATCCGCAGCCTGCACCTGAGTGGGCTGCTCTTCCTCCATGTGATCGTGCTCCTCCTCCTCCTCTTGTAGGTCTTCCTCCTCATCATCCTCTTCAGAGTCATTTTCCTCCATGTCATCATCCACCGCCACCGCTTTCTTTCCCGTAGTAACTCTATCAGCTCTGAAGGGGTAAACTGGTGGCACTATGCCGTCCACTGCAATGTCTCCTGGTACCCTAGCCTCTAGGCATAATCGAGTGATGAGAGATGGGTAGAAGAAAGCATACATTTGAACCTTGTTGCGTTCGAATATCTTCTCGTGAATGACCCGAGCCACATCAAAATCGCTACCCGTCATGAAACACCAAATCAAATACCCTCGAGGAATGTTCACCTCCGAGGTGTTGTGGGACGACAAGAGTCTGTTGTTGATGAGGTACAACCAACATTTTGCCTCAAACTTGAGGGCTAATGAGTGGAACTTGTTCCCGTATTTGTACCACCTCATCTACGCACTTGATTGACAAATAGTCGGGAGGAACCTATCCCAGCTAGAGTATCTTTTGCCATTACCCTGATAAGCATCCTCGTACTCATCCACTAGTGGTGGCAGCCTGTAAATTCTCTTGATGTTCTCCATCGAAGCATTAACCTGCCTCCTCCTCACTGTGACAACATAATTTTTGTGCTCTGGGCGTTGGCATAGAATTCCTTGACGATCATTGCATTAGCCTCATCAGGCTCCTCAAAGAAGACATCCAAATGACGCCTCATCAACTCGTCATGCATTTTGACACAGTTCTGCTGGATTGTTAGGGTATCCATGCCCCGTTCAGGTATTGGTGACTTATCTTCTTTTGCCGCGAAATGATCCTGAGCCTTTGCAGAGACAAATCTATTACCGTCTAAAGGTCGAGTGTTAACGGATTTCCGTGGCCTTCCGGTGGAAGAACCTGCTTGTCGGCTTGAGGAGCCTACTCGTTTGCTTGAGGAGGAGCCTGTGGCTTGACGCTTGCGGGGGCCCATTGTACCTACAAAAAGTACATTATTAGCTCAGCACAACATGGTGACCCAAATGAGGTTACTCAGACTTCACCTTACAATTGGTCACATTAATTCCATTCACTGGGGCATTTTCACAAACATATGGTGTGAATTATTCACCGGAGCCCCCAATTACTCAATTTTGGATTCCAACTACAAGCACATTAACCCAAGCTTCACCCAATGCAATCACAACATACCATACTCCACATATCATCAACCACAATTACAAAACAACTACTACCAAGTATCTCTACTAAATAAGAAGAAAACTACAAGTTTTAACAAAGGAAAAGAGAAAATCTACAAAATTAAAAGAAAACAAGAATAGAAGATACATACCAGTGGGGGTGAGAAATTGAGAGATGGGGAGTTGGGTTGAGTAAGACTTGGTCTTGTGAGGGATTGGGCTTTGAGGAGAAAGAAGAATAATTTTAGAGGATCTTTGTTTTGGGTAAGGGGAAGAAGAAGAGGAGTAGAAGAAGAGGGAGGGTTTTTAGGGGAGAGGGAGTTCTAACGTTAGAGAGAGAGAGGGGGTCGTGGGTGGTCGTGGAGGGTAAATGGGGGTTAGGTTAATTTGTCTGGTTGGGGGGTAAAAGTAAAAAAAGAATATAAAAAAATTAATGAAAACTTACCTAGTGTCGCAACGGTACTAGCGCGAGCGCGCTAGTTCAGTGGTCACGAGGCAGAATAAAAGTCCACTAGCATGGTCGCGCTAGTTGCGAGGATGGGAGGCTGAACATAAGTGGATTAGAGCGAGCATAGCGTGTCCGCACTAGTCCAGGCTTCAGCACACTTTGTTCTTTTCGTACCTATTTCTTGGGTGGCTTGTGTTCACCCCTTCCCGCGCACACCTGCAAATGTTAGTACTTACACTATATATTGGGTTGCCTCCCAACCAGCGCCTTAGTTAATGTCGTGGCACGGCAATTACAACAAGTCAATGGGCTGCCTCCCATGAAGCGCCTAATTTAACGTCGTGGCACGACGCAGAATGAGCGCATTTAAGGCTCGCTCGACCTCTGAGGTTCAAAAAGATGCACCACAGACAACTCCTTGGTCTCGTCCATCCCCACATACGATTTTAATTTCTGTCCATTAAACTTGAAGGCGTTGGACCCATCTTCAGTAGAAATCTCTACGGCACCAGAGGGGAACACTTCGACCACACGAAATGGCCCAGACCATCGGGACTTGAGTTTACCCGGAAATAATCTCAATCTTGAATTATAGAGCAGTACCTTATCTCCGAGTTTGAAGTTGTGGTCCACAATGTTCTTGTCGTGTAACCTCTTCATTCTTTCTTTATAAAACCTCATGCTTTCAAATGCCAGATACCTGAATTCTTCCAACTCTTGCAACTCAGTGACTCGACTTATGCCCGCAGCATCAAGATCCATGTTCAATTGTTTTAGTGCCCACCAAGCTCGATGTTCCAGTTCTACCGACATGTGGCAGGCCTTTCCGAACACCAACTTGTATGACGACATACCAATTGGCGTTTTAAATGCAGTCCTGTAGGCCCAGAGTGCGTCATCAAGCTTTTTTGCCCATTGAGTTCTTGTGGCATTTACCATTTTCGTCAACACACTCTTGATTTCTCGATTTGATACCTCAACCTGCCCTCTCGTCTGAGGGTGATAAGGGGTAGCCACCTTGTGGCGCACATCATACTTAGTTAATAGCCTTTCGAAGACACGGTTGCAGAAATGGGTGCCTCCGTCACTAATGATAGCTCTTGGAATTCCAAAACGGGTGAATAAGTTTTTCTTCAAGAACCCCACCACCACTCTTGCATCATTGGTGGGGAACACTACAGCTTCCACCCATTTAGACACATAGTCTACAGCAACAAGTATGTACTTATTGCTATAGGAACTGACAAAGGGACCCATGAAGTCAATCCCCCAAACATCAAACACCTCCACTTCTTGTATCGGGTTCAGTGGCATCTCATGACGACGGGATATGTTACCCGTCCTTTGGCACTAATTACATCCCTTCATCTATTGGTGAGCATCTTTGAACACAGTTGGCCAGTAGAATCCGGCCTCTAGAACCTTAGCTGTTGTTCGAACTCCTCCAAAATGCCCTCCATACACTGATGCGTGACAAGCCTGCAAAACATAAAACTGATCTATCTCGGGGACGCACCTCCGGATCATATTATCAATACAAATTCTAAACAAGTGAGGTTCATCCAAATAATAATTGCGGCAATCACGATAAAACCTTTTCTTTTGGACAGATGAGAGTTCATAAGGTTCAATACCACTTTCCAGGTAGTTTTCAATGTCTGCATACCATAGCACATCTTCCATGCTCGTAGCGAGTAGCTTCTTGTCTGGAAAGGTCTCTAGAATATTCTCTACTTCCACTGCATTTTCAGCACCTTCAAGTCGCGAAAGGTGGTCTGCGACTTGGTTCTCCATGCCCTTGCTGTCACGAATCTCTAGATCGAATTCTTGCAGTAGAAGCACCCAACGAATTAGGCGCGACTTGGATTCTTTATTCTCAATCAAATACCTTATGGCAGCATGATCAGTGTACACAATCACCTTCGACCCAATCAAGTATGATATGAACTTGTCAAAGGCGAACACTACTGCCAACATCTCTTTTTCGATCAGCGTGTAGTTCAGCTGAGCTCCACTCAATGTCCTACTTGCGTAGTATATTGGGTGCATTATCTTATACTTTTGCTGTCCTAACACGGATCCCATTGAGTAGTCACTGGCATCGCACATGAGCTCAAACAGTTGCTCCCTGTCGGGGGCAACAATTATCGGGGTCGTGACTAGCCTCTTTTTTACCTCCTAAAAAGCCACCCTGCAATCATTAAAAAACACAAAGGGGTTATCGTTTTCAAGCAACTTACAGAGAGGGTTGGCTATTTTGGAGAAATCTCTGATGAATCGCCGGTAGAACCCGACATGCCCAAGGAAGCTCCTTATCTCTTTAATCGATGTGGGGGGGTGGAAGCTTTTCAATCTGATGTTTAATACGTCAATACCACACAAGAGGGGGGGTGATTTGTGTGGTGTCCAATTTTCAAGTGCAGTCTCAATAGAAGAACCTGGTTCATCCAGGTGTTCCAACTTCTACAGTTTCCGGAAAAGTAATTGCAGAAATAAAAGAACACAACAATTTTACGTGGAAAACACCTGTCTCAAAAGGTGAAAAAACCACGATCTACTTCCCAGTAGGATTTTTCCAAACTCTTCATTAAATCACTGAGCCAAACAACATTTACAAAATAAACTCTTTTGTAAACCTAAGGACTAACTCTAATCCCTTTGTGGCAAACTAGCCTCAAGCTAATTGCGACAAACTTCAAGTTAACTCTAACTTGAACATTGTGTACCTATTACAATTGCTTCTAGATTAAGCTGAAAGATACAATGTATAGTCACCTAGTACAAACAACTATACTCAAAAGACAACAGATGGAACTATTTCTTCGAGCTGGTTTAAGTAGCTTTTGAGTCGCACAAGGATTCTTCACACGAACTGCTTGCAAAATTGCTTTGGTAATTTTGCTTTCAATTCATGTTTCACTTCTGTGTTTGTGCGCAAATTCTTCAGTAGGAATTCTTCAACAATTTGTAGAATCAGTAGTTGAGATGTTGTTGTTCTGTTCTGATGCAACTCTTCCTTGGTAGAAGAGTTTGAGTTTATCTCAACTTCATTGATCTTCCTTTATCTTGATTCTGTCCTATCTGAATGTGAAGTCCATCTCCTTATCAATTTGCAACCTTTTTGCTTAGGAGATAACTCCTTAATTCAGAGATAATGTTTATCTACTGCTCCTGGACTCTTCACGTGCCAACTTGTCTGCTTGACTATGTTTGTCTTGATGGACCTGGTTCAACTCTTTTGTCATTTGTCATTCTTCAAAATCATGCAGTGACTTGATTCAACAAATTTCCCCTTTTTTATGATGACAAACTCTGTGCTTAACCCTGTAAATACTTCAATCTAACATAGACACTTTTTATAGCATTAAACATTTATCATGGAGAGACGAGGTTCATTAGGTTATAAACATCACAAATTTTGAAAAGCACATATCTTCCCCCTTTTGGCATCATCAAAAAGTTGCAAAATGATGAAATTACCAGAATATAAATAATTACTCATGGCCATTGAGGCAACTGCAGGTGCAAAGCATGAATTAATCATCAAAAGAAACCAAGAAATGTAAGCTATTTAAGAAACTGAGAAAATGTCAATAAAAGAATAGCAAAATTCATTGATTGGATAATTGATCAGGAACCAAGCACAAAAAGAAATAAACACAGTCACAACCATGAGCAAAAAAAAAAACACAAAAACAGAACAGAATCAAACAATCCTAAACTAGGTCATAGAGGGGTTTTTTAGAGGCACTGGACACCTAAGGTTGGGAAGGGGAAGGGGTTGTGTTCTTGGCTTGAAGAAGGGAGAGCATTTGTTGTAGCACACCCTCATTCTTCTCCTTTTCCTTAGCTAATTCTTCTTTGAGAGCATCCCGCTCAGCTTCAACCTCTGTAAGGCGAGTTTTCAATCGAAAGATCTCAGCTTCCTTGACCTCACCTTCATGCACAAGCGTCATGACCTTGCTATTAACATGCATCTTCCTAGATGAACCATGTTCATCCTCAGGAATGTTCACAATGTAGTCACATGTCAGTAGCGTGTTCTTCCCAAAGTGGTCTTTAGCAGTCGCCATTTCAGCCTTCTTCACTAGCACCTTAAAGTGAGCAAGCATAGCAATTAAGATGAAACCATATGGAATAGCATGTGCTTTGGATCCATTCACAACCCTGTCCAAGTGTTGAATAATGAAAGATGGCCAATTAATCTGCCGACCCCAGTACAGACATTCCATGAGAGTAAGATCCATGTAACTTGCAATATGCCTGCGCTCTTGCCTGGGTAGTAAACACTTGATGACAAGCTCAAAGAACAGTTTGTGTTGTGGCCTCATCTCACTCTTAAACACTGCCCTGGGCTCCAGCTCTTGCTCATTCTCACTGAAAAACCTTGTGATTTGAAGGGCTGAAGGCAAACCATCCAATTTAGGCCAACTTTGCCTTGTGTAGTCATCATACCCCTCAGAAGGGATATGCAGTATGTACCCAATTCCTTTCCATCAAACGAAATCTAAACTCCCTGAACCTTAGTAGATACCCTTCCATCTTTAATTTCTGCGTTGGCCATAAACTCTACCAGCTTATTTCTAGCCAGCCTGCCATCAAGATGAAGGACCATGTCCTTCCACCCTTGCACATCCAAGGTATCTACCAAGAAAATCATCCCTGACTCTTCAAGGTCTCGAAATAGCTTCCCTTTCAAAATAGTACGCTTCCCAAACATTGTGAGTTTGTCAGTCTCCTCACCAGACACTTCTGCTTTCTCACCACTCCATTCAGCATCATCAATGATCTTCGCTTTCTTTGATGTAGACCTGGTCCTCTTGGCAACTGTTGAGGGTGTAGCAGACACAGATGCTGACTTCTTGGAAGAAGTCTTGGCTTTCTTGGGCTTTGGTGTCTCAACCTCAACCTGTGCTGGTTGTTCCTCTCGATGGACCAGGTCCATCTCATCATCATCAACCAGAACTGCCTCAACAGGCTCCCCAACTTTAGCCTTTCCCTCGGTAGCTTTCTTCTTC
This sequence comes from Nicotiana undulata, assembly GCA_005239495.1. NCBI lineage: Eukaryota > Viridiplantae > Streptophyta > Magnoliopsida > Solanales > Solanaceae > Nicotiana > Nicotiana undulata. The sequence continues at coordinate 55,882 of ML250459.1, forward strand.
TTGCTCTCTCTCAGAGCTTTCTCCTTTTCTTCTTCACTTTGCCTAACACTGCTTCTAGTAGCACGACTCTTAGGGGCAGGAGCATCAGCAGTTCACGAGGCCTTTCTCTTCTTGGTTGTAATTAGTGTATCAACTTTCTTGGATTTGGGAGTTCTCTTTTTCTTAGGTTTGTAGGTTTCCCCTAATTTTCTCATCAAGTCTGCCAGAGTCTCTTCGATAGATGAACCAGGTTCATCTACTGCATGTTGTAGAACTTCAAGTCCCGCTGCTGCCTCCCCAGAATTTCTTCCCCCTAAATCCTTGACTCCTTCCTCAACAACCACAGGAGCGGGGCCATAGATTTCAAGAGTGGCACCTTCCTTCCCAGTTCCCCTTTCAGAACTCCCTTCTACCCCTCTCTCAATTTCTGTCCTTTTCCCAATTTTCCTTTTCCTATCAGGTACCTCTACATCCACTAACTATCCAATCAAAATAAACCTGTTTTCAGCCATTTCAGGTTCAGACCTAACCTCAGAATTTGCCTTCTCAGTATCAGATGAACCTGTTGCTTCTTCCTCATTTGCAGATTTAAAGGACTCGCTTGAACTGTCAAAATTTTGGTCCAGACTGGCTTGAAGTTTTGCATTCAATTTCCTAGAAAGAGGACCAGATGCAACTGTTTTTTTGGCTAACATTTTCACTCTACGTTTTCTGGGGGCTGGAGTAGGGCTAGGTGTAACGGCTGGAAATGTTTGGGGTAAAGGAGTGGGTTCAAGAATGGGTTCTGGAACTGGGGTGTTTTGAGGGGTTGAAGACCTGTTTGGAGATTGTGAGGGAGAGTTGTGTATCAATGGAGAATTAGAGCCAGTGTCTTCAAGACCGACATCGCACTTAGGGGTGGTTGAAAAAAATGTAGCAGGGGGTGGTGTGGAAGACATTGTTATGAAGATTTGGAGAGAGAAAAGTATTGATCACTTTGGTTGAGAGGAATGATGAACTTGGTTCGACGGTTATACTTTTGAAGAAGAGAGGTAATGATGGCTATTTAAAGGTGCAGTTATTAAATGCACAACGGCCTTAATTCTTGGTCAATTGGGAGTCTAATCGCTGTAGGAGTATCAGTGGATTAGACGGTTATGACTCCCTAAATCTAGGCTAATTAAGATTTTATAGAACTCTTTGGAACGAGTTCATTTTGGGATAAGTACTGATAATTTGAAATGAACCAAAAATAGATAAAGTCCTCCTCATGTGTGACTATAATTATTTCAACAAGTGTATAGTGATGAGCACGTACCTTGTCAGTCAGATGAACCAGCAACGATGAACCAGGTTCATCGTGTTAGAGTCTTTAGTTGGCCTCAATTTACAAAGATAGAAAAACATCATTAGTAACCAAAGAATCATATTAACACACGGCCAGAGAGTATGGCATTAAAGACATGATACTGAGCAATGATTAACCTGGTTAGTTACCTATTTTAGTGTTTCTAGCCAAAAAAAATTTAAAATTTTAAGATATATATATTTTTCAATTAGGTGATCTTAATCATCCCTAATTCTAACATGTTTCTCTCAAAATGCTCCCTACTTAGTGCTTTAGTAAAGATATCTGCAATTTGTTTGTCAGTAGCACATAATTCGATTGAGATCATTCCCTTTTCATAGTTATCTCTTAGGAAGTGGTGTCTGACATCTATGTGCTTGGTTCTCTTATGATGAACCGGGTTCTTAGTCATACTAATTGCACTAGTGTTTTCACAAAAGATAGGAATACATCCAACCTCTATACCAAAGTCCATGAGTTGTTGCTTGATCCATAGCAACTGAGCACAGCATGAGGCAGCAACCACATATTCAGCCTTAGGAGTAGACAAGGCTACTGAGTTTTGTTTCTTGGTGGCCCAAGACACAAGGCAAGAGCCCAAAAAGTGAGCCATGCCTGAAGTACTTTTCCTGTCAACCAGAAAACCTGCATAATCTGCATCAGCATATCCTACAAGGTCGAAATTTCTACCTTTAGGATACCAAAGGCATAAGTCAGTGGTGCCTTTCAAATATCTCAGAATTCTCTTCACTGTTGTTAGATGGGACTCCTTTGGATTTGCCTGAAATCTAGCACACATCCCTACACTAAACACAATGTCAGGTCTGCTAGCAGTGAGATATAATAAAGACCCAATCATCCCTCTGTACAACTTTTGATCAATGGATGAACCAGGTTCATCCACATCTAATTTTGTAGTTGTGGCTATGGGGGTGTCTATTTCTTTTGAGTCTTCCATTTTAAATCTTTTGAGCAATTCTTTCACGTATTTTTGTTGATGGATCATTGTTCCATTTGAGTTTTGCTTAATTTGCAAACCTAAAAAGAAGTTTAGCTCACCCATCATGCTCATCTCAAACTCACTCCCCATAAGCTTGGCAAATTCCTTACTCAATTTTTCTGAGGTTGCTCCAAAAATGATATCATTTACATATATTTGCACAACCAGGAGATCCTTACCTTTTTCCATTAAGAACAAGGTGCTGTCAATTTTACCTCGTTTATATCCATGTTCTAACAGAAATTTAGATAGTCGCTCGTACCATGCTCTTGGTGATTGTTTGAGTCCATACAAGGCCTTGTCAAGTTTATACACATGGTCAAGTGTCTCTTTGCTTTCAAATCCAGGAGGCTGTTTGACAAATACTTCTTCCTTTAGGTAGCCATTGAGGAAAGCACTCTTTACATCCATCTGGTGAAGAGTGAATTACATGTGAACAGCAAATGCTATAAGAAGTCTTATTGCCTCCAGTCTTACCACAGGAGCAAAGGTCTCATCATAGTCAATTCCCTGTTCTTGACTATATCCTTGGACAACCAGTCTAGCCTTGTTTCTTGTAACAGTTCCATCTTCATCGAGTTTGTTCCTGAAGACCCATTTTGTGCCAGTCACTGATCTGTCTAGTGGTATGGGTACCAAGTGCTATACTTGACTTCTTTCACATTGATTTAGCTCTTCTTGCATGTCATTTACCCAGTCAGCATCTTGTAAGGCTTCAACAATATTCTTTGGTTCGATCAAGGATAGAAAGGCATCAAACGCACACAGATTTTTCAAAGAGGATCTTGTTTTGATTCCGGATGTCAGATCTGTTATGATGTTCTCAAGGGGGTGAGAGATTTGGTATCTGTGTGGTTTGAGCACCAATTGTTCACGCCTAGATGATCCCATGGTGTCTTGTTGTTGTGGAACAGGATCAGGGCCAAGATCCATAGTTATTTGCTGTTGAGTTCCCCCTATCATGTTGTTTGGGGTAGTTGGACTTGGTCCATCACCTGTTCCATCTTCCATATTTGCTCCAGCTTGTTCACTGCTTCTGACCAGTCCAAGCTCCTCATCTTATGGTTCCTGTCTCTCAAAAAGAGTGTTAGTTTCATCAAAAATAACATGCACACTCTCTTCTACACACATAGTTCTTTTATTATATACTTTATAAGCTTTGTTATGTGATGAATATCCCAAGAATACTCCCTCATCACTTCTGGGATCGAATTTACCTAGGGAATCTTTGCCATTGTTGTGCACAAAGAACTTGCATCCAAAAGCCTTAAGGTGGGATATGTTGGGCTTTCTCCCTTTAAGTAATTCATAAGGAGTTTTCTCTACCAGTGGTCTGGTCATGCATCTATTTATTATGTAGCATGCAGTGTTTATTGCTTCTGCCCAGAAGTTGTGGGGTAGTTTGCTAGAAAGAAGCATGGTTCTAGCCATATCTTTAAGAGTTCTGTTCTTTCTTTCAGCAACCCTATTTTTTTGTGGGGTTCTAGGGGCATAAAAGTTGTGATTTATGCCATGTTCGTCACAGAATTCAGCAAACTTTGCATTCTCAAATTCAGTATCATGATCAGATCTTATTGATGTTAGTTGATTTCCTAACTGTTTTTGAGTTTTCCTAACAAATGAGGTAAACATATCAAATGCTTCATCTTTAGATGTCAGGGTCAAGGTCCAAGTGAACCTTGAGTAGTCATCAACTAGCACCATTACATATTTCTTACCACCTCTGCTCAGAGTTCTCATAGGACCATATAGATCCATATGAACCGGTTCCAACGTCCTGGTGGTACTGACCATTTTCTTGCTTTTGAACGAGGATCTTACCTTCTTCCCCCTTGCACATGCCTCACAAACTTTGTCTTCCTTGAACTTAATGTTAGGAAGCCCTACCACTAAGTCCTTGGAGACTAATTTGTTAAGCTGATTCAGACTGGCATGGCCAAGTCTTTTGTGCCAAATGAGGGGATCACTGTCCAACACACTTAAGCAAGTGAGTTCATTTTCTGATAATGTGGAAAGGTCTATGACATAAATGTTATTCACTTTTTTTCCCTGCAAAACAATCTTGTCAGTAAGTAAGTTAATCACAAAACATTTTGTGAAAGTGAATGCCACCAGGTTACCTCTGTCACACAGTTGTGACACACTGATCAGGCTATATTTCAAGCCATCTATTAAGTACACATTCTCAATGGAACGTGTGTCATCCTTACCTACCTTACCGACCCCAATAATTTTACCTTTCTTTTCATTTCCAAAGGAGACATTTCCTCCTTTGAGGTTTTCAAGTGAAAGGAACTGTTCCTTGTTCCCTATCATATGCTTTGAACAACCACTATCAAAGTACCAAATTTTGGCTGTTTCCTCTCACTTGAACCTACAAAAAGAAATTAGGGGTTATTCTTAGGGACCCAAACCAGTTTGGGTCTTTTTCTATGAGAGAAAGGATGAATCAAGCTTTTTCTGGCCCAATTTGGTAACCAGTTTTTCTTTCGTACAAAACTTTTATTTCTTTGACTGGCCTGTTCTTTTGCAGTACAATCAATTTTGTAGTGGCCAGTCTTACCACAGTGGGTGCAGATTTCATTCTCAGGAAGAGTAAGATACTTGCTTTTGGGATCCCATTTGGGCATTTGACTCCCAAAGCCAAGTCCTCTCCGGTTGCTACTATGATTTTCTTGGAGCCATGTCAAGGCATCAGAGGATTTATTCCATTTACAAGTTCGATCTAATTCATGTTTGACTTTACCAAGTTCTTCTTTAAGTGTTATTATCTGTTCATCCTTAGTGTACATCTTATCCTTTAGTTTTCCCACATTTTCTTCTAACATGATATAAGAATGATTAATAGTCTTTTTACTAGTTCCTAGCTTCAATTTTATATTTTCAGATTTTAGCTCTAGGATCTCAGTTTCAAGTGGATGAACCTAGTTCTTCAAGGCAGTGTTTTCTTTTTCAGATTCACTTACTCTGATTTCTAGGTTCTTGCACTTTGCTTTTAACATTTTACATTCTTCAGAGAGTTGTTCTCTTTGTTTGTTTCTTCAGAATCATCCATGAAATCAAGTAGCAACTCAGAGAGTTTTTTTTAGATAGTAACTTTATCTTGTTTTTGAGATGGGATATACTTACCTCTGTTCTTCATATGATTCCTCATCAGATTCGCCAATTTCCATGAGCGCCTGTTCTTCATTCTCACCATCTTCTGATTCTTCATCTGAACTTTCCCCCAAGCAGCAACCATAGCTTTTGTTGTGGTTTTCTTGGGTTGGACCAATTCCTTCTTCTTGTTCCTTCGTTCGAATCTCTCCATTTTCCATTCCACTTCCCGCTGAGGACAGTTCTTGATATGGTAATCAATTTTTCCACATTTGTAGCATTCCTCGTTGGTTGGCCTTTCTGGAGCTTTTGCTTTGTTGTAGTTTCCACTTCTTGAGATGCCCTTTTTCCTTATGAGAAAGTTTCTGAATTCCTTGTGATCATGGCCATTTCGTCTTCCTCCAGATCTTCTCTCTCAGTGATTCTCAGGGCTAGACTTCTTTTCTTCTTAGGAGCATCCATTTTCATTGTCTGCCTTCTAAGTTCGTAGGCAGTGAGGTTACCAATTAGCTCGTCCAATCTGAGGGTTGCCATATTTTTAGATTCCTGGATAGCAGTGATTTTGCTTTCCCGGGAAATTGGTAAGACACTTGTCAAGATCTTCTCTACCATGTCCTCTTCAAGAATGATTCTTCCAAGAGACTTGAGTTCATTTGTCAGAGTTGTGAACCTCGTGTACATCTCTTGGATTGTCTCTCCTTCTTTCATAGTGAAGTATTCATACTGAGAGTATAGTAGAGTACCTCTTGATCTTTTCACTTGAGGTGTTCCTTCGTGGGCTACTTGCAAAGTATCCCAAATTTATTTGGCAGTGGTGCAACTTTGAATCCTACTATAGTCGACTGGATCTAGACCACAAACTAGCCACTTTTTGGCTTTAGCATTTTTCTCCCATTTCTTCAAGTCCTCAGCAGTGCAGTCAGCTCTAGTTTTTGGCACATCTATTCCTTCAGCAGTCTTCTTCATAGTGGCTAAAGGACCATCAGTGACTATGTCCTAGAGTTCATAGTCTTCTCCAATTAAGTGATCCTTCATCCTGTTCTTCCACCAGGAGTAATATTGACTATTGAATAATGGTGGCCTTGTAGTTGACTGTCCCTCCCAGTTTCCAGGTGGTGCACTCATTTTGATCTTTTCCAAGGTGTTAGCCTTTTCAAGGATAACCTGCTCTGATACCAATTGATGTTTTATACGTCAATACCACACAGGGGGGGTGATTTGTGTGGTGTGCAGTCTCTATAGAAGAACCTGGTTCTTCTAGGTGTTCCAACTTCTACAGTTTGCGGAAAAGTAATTGCAGAAATAAAAGAACACAACAATTTTACGTGGAAAACACCTGGCTCAAAAAATGAAAAAACCACGACCTAATTCCCAGTAGGATTTTCCCAAACTCTTCACTAAATCACTGAGCCAAACGGCATTTACAAAATAAACTCTTTTGTAAACCTAAGGACTAACTCTAATCCCTTTGTGGCAAACTAGCCTCAAGCTAATTGCGACAAACTTCAAGTTAACTCTAACTTGAACAGTGTGTACCTATTAAAATTGCTTATAGATTAAGCTGAAAGATACAATGTATAGTCACCTACTACAAACAACTATACTCAAAAGACAACAGATGGAACTGTTTCTTCGAGCTGGTTCAAGTAGCTTTTGAGTCGCACAAGGATTCTTTGCACGAACTGCTTGCAAAATTGCTTTGGTAATTTTGCTTTCAATTCTTATTTCACTTCTGTGTTTGTGCGCAAATTATTTAGTAGGAATGCTTCAACAATTTATAGAATCAGTAGTTGAGATGTTGTTGTTCTATTCTGATGCAACTCTTCCTTGGTGGAAGTGTTTGAGTTTATCTCAACTTCTTTGATCTTCTTTTATCTTGATTCTGTCCTACCTGAATGTGAAGTCCATCTCCTTATCAATTTGCAACTTTTTCGCTTAGGAGATAACTCCTTAATTCAGAGATAATGTTTATCTCCTGCGCCTGGACTCTTCTCGTGCCAACTGGTATGCTTGACTATGTTTGGCCTGATGGACCTGGTTCAACTGTGTTGTCATTTGTCATTCTTCAAAATCATGCAGTGACTTTATTCAACACAATCACATCTACTTTGGCGCGATCCACCTCAATTCCTTTGCTCGACACCAAGTGCCCCAAGACGATCCCCTCTTGTACCATGAAATGGCACTTTTCCTAATTAAGCACAAGATTCGTCTCAATACATCTCTTCTGCACTCTGGTCAGATTTGCTAGGCACTCATCGAATGAATTTCAAACTACTGAGAAGTCATCCATGAATACCTCCATGATGTCCTCGACCATGTAAGTGAATATGGCCATCATGCACCTTTGAAATGCGGCAGGTGCATTTCATAAGCCGAAGGGCATCCTTCTGAAGGAAAATATCCCATAGGGACATGTGAAGGAGGTCTTTTCCTTGTCTTCTGGGGTAATGGAAATTTGGTTATACCCCGAGTACCCATCCAGGAAACAGAAGTGAGACCTCCATGCCAACCTGTCGAGCATTTGATCGATGAAGGGAAGTGGGAAGTGATCTTTCCGGGTGGCAAGATTTAGCTTTCTGTAATCCATGCAAATTCTCCATCCAGTGACGGTTCTTGTCGATATTAGCTCATTATTGTCATTCTTCACAACCGTCATGCCACCCTTTTTTGGAACACATTGCACTGGGCCAACCCAGTTGCTGTCAGAGATGGGGAAAATGATTCCCGCATCTAACCACTTGATAATTTCTTTCTTCACCACTTCCTTCATGTTTGGGTTCAGCCGCCTTTGTTGTTCCCTGGAAGGTTTGTGCCCATCTTTCAGGAGAATTTTGTGCATACAGTATGCCAGGCTGATCCCTTTTATGTCTTCCATGGTCCACCCTATGGCAGTCTTGCACTCAGTGAGTACCTGTAAAATCTGTTTTGCCTGCACATCTAGCAAACTGGATGAGATAATAACATGCAAAGTAGAATTAGGTCCAAGAAACGCGTACCTGAGATGGGCCGGCAGTGGCTTTAACTCTAGATTGGGTGGCTCCTCAACATATGGCTTGGCTGGCGGAGTCTCTCTCTTTTCTAGGTGAAATGGTTTGAATTCAAGTGCTCTCGTCCAGACCTCTTTTCCTTCAAGTGCTAACACCCATTCTGCCAATTCTTCCCTATTTACCTCATCCAAATTCATCAAACATGCACCAAGGGAGTTCTCAATAGTTAAGGACGCATCATCTTCCTCCACTATCACATCCACATCATCAATGAGAGAACAATTGGCGAATTCACTCGGTCGCCTCATGGATTTCTGCACATTGAATGTGATTTCTTCATTATTTAGCCTCATCTTGAGCTCCCCAGTTTCACAATCAATGATGGATCTGCCTGTGGCAAAAATGGCCTTCCCAAAATTATGGGAATCTTCTCATCCACTCTACAATCCAGTATCACAAAATCAGCGGGGAACACAAACATCCTCACTTGCACCAATACATCATCAAGAATGCCTGACGGTCTTTTCACCATCCTGTCTGCCAGCTGCAATAACATAGAAGTTGGTTTGTTTCTACCAATCCCCAGTCTCTTATAAATGGCTAAGGGCATGAGATTAATACTAGCCCCCAAACCACACAGTGCTTTGGCAAAAGCAAAATTGCCAATGGTACAGGGAATTGTGAAACTCCCTAGATCGGACAACTTCTCTGCAATTGGTCGTGTCACTACATCACTGCAAGTCTAACTAAGAGTCACAGTTGCCAAGTCTTTGAAATAAAATTTTCGGGACATCAAGTCCTTCATCATCTTCGCATAGCCAGACATCTCCTTCATAGCATCAATCAAAGGAATGTTTACCTGTATCTGTTTCAGCATATCCAAGAACTTTTTATACTGTTCATCTTTCTGGTACTTGGCCAGCCTATGTGGGAATGGTGTTGGCAGTATCTTTTTCCCAGTGATTTGAGATTTTTCTTTCTCAGCCACCACCTCCACTACCGGCTTCTGGGCTATCTCCACTTCTTTTTCAGCCTCAATCTGCACACTGGGTTCTCCTTCAGCAGGCTGCACTGTCACCTTGGTCAGATTTGTTGAATCATCAAGTTCAATCGGCACTGGTATCAGTGTCTCAGCCTGTCTGCTTTCACAAGCTCTCTCTTGCTCCAAGTCTAAGTCCCTGCCATTGCGTAGAATCACATCCATCAGCTGTTTTGGACCCTGATCCTTAGGATTTACCTGAGTGTCTGCAGGCAATGTCCCAAGAGGATGATTATTCAAAGACATTAAGATCTGGACCATCTGCACTTCAATATTTTTAATAGCTGATTCGTGTGCATCTATTCTCTCACTCATTTTTGTAGTTGACCCAATAACTTGTTGCATCATTGCTTCTGGTCTGGAAAACCCATCTTCTTGTCTCCCCCCCCCCCTCCCCATGTTGTTGCTCAGGGGGGTGATACACATGTTGCTGATTTTGATTATTATATCCATGTGGCCTTTGGTAAGGCGCCACATTACCCTGAGGTCTCATGGCACCCATATTTCCACTGTTATGCTACTAATGAGGTGGCCTGTAAGGCTGATTTTGCTGACCCCAATTCTGTCCACCCTGTATCTGGCCTCCATAATTCGACACATAGTTCATATTTTCGGGGCAGTGAGTATGATCACAATCAGCATTCCACTGATTACCAAGTGGTTGACTAATGCAAGATGTGCATAAGCCCCCGTTGGTAGTATCCACAATATGAACATGCTTCTTCTGCCCTGACTCATCCACCTTTTTGGTGAGTATACTCATTTGCGTCATCAACGTGGCCATGTTTTCAGCAAGACTGTTGGATGGATCTAATGGCACTAAGTGAACCACTGGGGTTATGGGTGCAATTCCGGTTGTCCACCCCGAATTTGTGCCATTTTATCAAGCAAGCTCTGTCTCTCTCTCCATGTTTTGCTTGGGAATGCTCCACCAGCTGAAGCATCAACATTTGCCTTAACACTGTCTGCCAGACCCATATAAAGTCGCTGCCCCAACATCTGCTCTGGAATACCGTGGTGCGGGCAGATAACTAACATTCCTTTGAACCGTTCCCATGTTTCTTGCAGTGACTATATAGGCTTCTGTCTGAAGCTCAAGATTTCATCAATGAGCCGTTTTGTTTGGTGGATGAAACTTGTTCACGAACTGCTTAACTAACTCCTCCCATGTTGCAATGGAATTGATGGGGAGCGAGTTTAGCCAAGTCTGGGCGAATCCTGTCACTGAGAAAGGAAACAACAACAGTCTTATTGCTTCCAGAGTGACGTTTGGTTGCCTCTGAGTTTTGCAAATCGACAGGAAATTCTTCAGATGCTGTTGGGGATCCTCAATGTATGACCCCGAGAATAGTCCCTTATTCTGCAACAAGTGCAACATATTATTTGTGATCTGAAAGGACTCAGCTTGTATCTGAGGGACTTCTATTGCGGTGGCCAAATTCTTTGTTGTGGGTTGTGCCCAGTCATATAAAGGCGCCTCTGGTACCATAGGCACTACAGGACCACACCTTATGCATCTAGGTCGACCACGTCTTCCCTTTTGTTATTGTTCTTGTCATTAAGATCTGCCATGTCTGTTTCAATTTGTTCAATTGGTGGTTGTTGCTTGCTTTTCCGGTTGGCTCTGTTCAAGGCCTTGAAAACTTTCTCGGGGTATGGTAAGGATTCAAATACTTTACCAGTTCTCGATGAGTTTCTAGGCATGCACCTGTACTACCAAGTCATCAAACGTTAAAATTTCAATATTTGAATGAAATTGAAGAAAATTGACTACACTTAAGAAATTTTGTATTTCCTTCCAACTATAATTTATAATACCGTTAATTCTCCGGCAACGGCGCCAAAATTTAATCACGCTCAACTATGTCTATTAAAAGATTAAGCGGGCGTTGCAAATATAATCTGAGTATTTAGCCCAGAGTCGAATCCCACAGGGAATTAACCTATCAATTATTGTTTTATGAATATCACTTTTCGGTATTTTTACTACTATAGCTGGATGAAATTAAATAAACTAAAAGACAACTAATATTGAGATGTAAACAGATGCGATAAAGGTCTAAGGTTATGGTTTCCACCGTTTATGGAATCTTTTCTTGTATATTTCCTATAGTTTGGCCTAATTATCTCTATCAATCATGAACACTCATGCTACTGTAAATATCTCTCAAGTAATTACAATAATCTACTAGACGCACTCTCTCGAGTTATGCTAGCTAACTTGTATTACAGTTCACTTTAGATTGCACTCAAGGTATCGTTATCTCTAATCCAACCTTTAAACCCTCGGTTAAAGATCTCTCATATACTTTGGGAGTGATGTTGATCAACAATTATCTAAATATGCACTCTCTCTCGAGTAGATACACACTAAATATGCACAATTAATTGAGGATCCTTTCAATTAACTACAACAAAAACGTAGTTGAATAAATAGAGATTGAAAACTAAGCAAAACTATATTAATATAACAATCAGCTCATCCTCAACGGGTTCCACCAAAACCTTAGATTAAGAAGTTAGCTACTCATAATTGTACTGAAAATAACAAAAGAATTCATTGACAATGGTAAAATCACAAGGAAGGGAGATGAGAATTGATGCCCAATTGCCCTCCTTGCCTCTTGTCTTTGCTAATCTTGAACAAGCCTCTAAACCTTGATAATTTACTTCTTTGGGCGAGTTGAACCTTATATAGGTTAAGTGGAATGGCCCCGAACTTTCCAAATTGCCCTTACAAAATAACTTTTCCGCCTGGGACTAGCGCGGCCGCGCTAGTGGACTTATATTCTATCCAAGCGACTTCCAACCCTCTCTTCACCTATCAAATATCCCAAGGGGCTTTTATTCTTCAATTTAGCTCAAACCACCATCTTAAGTCCTCAATAGCGCATTTTGCTCCTGTGAAACACAAAATCAATAATTAGCGCCAATTTAACATCATTTAACATCCCTAAGACAGTGAAGCATTCTTAAGTTGGAGAGTAAACCTACACTAACTACATGCATTTAGCCTGTTATCATGCATCTTCACAATTGTGCTTTGTCTTGAATGTTTTTATCTTAAAGTCAGGACCCTTCTTATCTCCGGAGATGAGAAAAAAGGGCAGTCTACTACATACTCTTATTTTATCACTTTTTCTAAGCTTCAAAGGTTTGGAATTTGCAATAGCATAGAAGTTCATAGTTTTCTTGGCCTCATCCATGTCCTTAAATGTCATAGACTTATCAAGCTCTTTGTAGTGAGTAAGTTTATCCTTAACTTCTTTATCCTTTTGCATCCTAAGTAACTCTAATTCTTCAAAATCATATTCAATAGCATCTGAACCATAATCTGAATTTTATCACTGTCAGATTTATAATCAGTACCTAATTCACACTGATATTATTCTGAAATTGGCTCTTCGTGGTCCCCCATATTGAAATATCTATAATATAAACACAAAAGAAAATATAGAGGGACCACCTCAATAATTTAACAACTTTGACAATAAAATATTGAACATACAATAAATTATTGCATATAATATAGTGGAAAGAATAAAGCACGCTCTTTAAGAGATAAAGCACATATTTCTGTCGATTTCAACAACCTACTCCTATCACAATAAATTACTCCATATAATATAGTGGAAAGCAAAAAGTACTGCCTTTAAGAGATAAAGCACATTGGTCTGTCGATTTCAACAACCCAACCCTACTACACCATGATAAAAAAAGGATACTTGCAACCAAAGACGGTGTAGATCTAGGGCACAAATTGACACCACGTAAGGAAACAACAAAGATGACAAACAAAAAGTGTACCAGACCCACATGGAAACACTATACATTATGCTTCAGAATCAGAAATACCAGTACATGACAAAACTCTAGAAAATTACAAAAAAAAAAAAAAAATTGATTAATACCTTTGTTCGAGACAAAGACCTAATAAATGGAAGCAGAAATTACCTAAATATCTTACAATGATCTTCCATTTGTGTTATTAAACCTTTCTCGATGGCATCATCCCCTCAAGTCTCAAATAACCTCTGTTGGAAGAACTAGGTTTAGCAATGGGGTTTGGAGTTTTTTACAGACCTTTTACGTTTTCTAATCTTATATTTGATTGATAATTGGGTGTTTTTTACGGGTTACTGGGTTATCAGAGCAGGTTTATGTGGATCCGTTTACGTGGATGCCATATCAACTAATCAATGCTTTTGAGAATGCTTATGTGGGCCGCTGTTAGATTGAAGGTATTATTGACCCAGTTTGCTAACGTGGGGATTTTAATGGGGAGAAAGACAGGAGTACCCATAAAAATTAAAATATTTACCTTTCTCTACCCATTAAAGAATTCTACCCATTAAATAATTACAATTCCCTACCCATTTAATAAACAAACGCATATA